>PISX010010068.1:0-72232 GCA_004024625.1 Mellivora capensis | reverse complement strand
TCCCATCTTCTTTCTTTTTTTTTTTTTTCCGATCCCATCTTCTTTCATTTATTCTTTTCCTACCCCCCAAGCCCCCATGTTGCATCTCCACTTCCTCATATCAGGGAGATCATATGATAGTTGTCTTTCTCTGATTGACTTATTTCGCTAAGCATAATACCCTCTAGTTCCATCCACGTCGTCGCAAATGGCGAGATTTCATTTCTTTTAATGGCTGCATAGTATTCCATTGTATATGTATACCACATCTTCTTTATCCATTCATCTGTTGATGGACATCTAGGTTCTTTCCATAGTTTGCTATTGTGGACATTGCTGCTATAAACATTTGCATACCCAGAATTTTTGTTCCCATGTGCATTTCCGAGATTCCTTCCTCCAACTTAGAATCTCCTCCATGCTCCAGATCCACCTGCCATGTCCCAGGCCCCAGGCTCAAGGCATAATCTCCCCAACCCAATCACCAACCCCACCAGAAAAGCTACATTCCTCCACTGTGTCTTCTCCATTCAGCTGACAATCCATTAAAAACCTCTGAATCCCTTGTTTCTCTTAGCCCCATATCTGGTCTTCCACTGAATTCTGTGATTATGCCTCCTTAAAAGCTCTCAAACCTATTCCTATATCTCATACCCCACTGTACCCCCCACCCTAGCCCATCACAACTGGGTGGTTGAAATGCATGCCTTGGTCCACAAACCTCAAAAATAGTTTGAGATCATGAATAACAATGCCAACATGCCTCTGGGATCTTACAACATTTCCTCTCACTCAGATTCCTGAATAACAATCTCAACAGATTGGGAAAATAGGCTCTGGGCAGCAAGCCAATTATAAATCATAGTTTGGGGAATCTGTTGGCCACCAACGGTCTCCATGAAGGTCTACAGAACTCCCTGAGAGGCCAGAGGGCTTCTCCAACAGCATGCATGATGAGGAGCCCACTTGTGCTCTTGTTTTTCTTGTCTTGTTTCTATCACCTCCTTGTTAGTTGCTAGCCCTCCAATCCCACCAGGACCACAGCTGCACACTTCACCATATTTCACACCCTTTTTCTCCCCACGTTGGGCCCTTCCTTGCATCTCTGGCCTCTGTACCTGAACCCGTAAATGTTTCCACCCTTCTTTCAAAATCTCCAAGGTCAGACTCTTTAGCGAAGACATCAACTGATCTTATCTACTCAAAGACAAAAATTAAAAATTAATTCCTCATCCATTTACATAATTAAAATGACTCTTAAGAGGATTTATTTCTGTTTTAAAATAGTCATTAGAACCTGGGTGTGAGAAAGAACACGGGTATGCTTCACATGAAGAGGAAAGGAGTCAAAGTTTCCAACTCCAGAAATTTTCACTGGTCAACAAATGCAATGATGGCATCTGGCCTTTCACATCCCCAGTTCCCAGGATTACTTCCTATTGCAAGCTCTTTGAGGTCAGGGACCATACCAGCCCCTGGGAGCTCACAGCACCTGGCCCAGGGTGTGGTCTGCAAGCCCCACATACACAGGTTCATGGGAAGACAAGATTCAGCCCATTCCTGTTGATAGCTTCACCACGCTCTGGGTTCCCAGAATGATTCCCTAGAACTTTCTGGGTGTTTTTTTTTTTCAAAGTTAAACTGGAATAAGGGTTTTATTTAAGCAATAAACTAAACCTGTGATGAAGACAAAGGTATCTAAAAAGGGAAGCAAATAAGAGATGATGTGATTCTTCCCTGTAAATAGAGCCAAATAGCAGCAAGGAATGGTCATGTGTCTTCCTGCTTTCCCCCCAGTGTTGGTATATAAGGGGCTCCCCCAGCAGAAGGCGGCAGCAGACCTCCCTCACCTCCTGAGTCTCTGTCCTCACCTCTCCTGAGTCCTTACTCTCCTGACACCATGGGGTGCTGCGGCTGTGGAAGCTGCGGCGGCTGCGGCGGCGGCTGCGGCGGCGGCTGCGGCGGCGGCTGCGGCGGCGGCTGCACCACCTGCAGGTGCTACCGCGTGGGCTGCTGCTCCGCCTGCTGCCCCTGCTGCTGCGGCTGCTGCGGGGGCTGCTGCAGTACCCCCGTGGTCTGCTGCTGCCGCCGCTCCTGTGGCTCGTGTGGCTGCGGCTCGTGTGGCTGCGGCTGTGGGAAGGGCTGTTGCCAGCAGAAGGGCTGTTGCAAGAAGCAGTGCTGCAGCTAGGCGGCCGGCCGGCCTCTGGGGAAGTGCTGCAGGTAACCATGCTGTAGGAAAGACTTCCCACTCCCTTTCTGTCGGCTCCTTTCTGACTTTTAAGTCACAAGCGTGACCTGAGCCTGGTCATCAACCCATAGGAATCCCACATTCTGTGGTTTTTATCATCCTGTTTGCATTTAATAAATACTAACCAAAGTAATAAATGGGCAGCCTCCTCTGTCCATTAACTTTCAAATATTGCCCTTGACAAAAATGAATCAAGATAGCTAATGTTTTATGTTCTTGAAATGCCTTTAACTTTGTGTTTATTTATGTCCTGTTTTTACCATTGCATTGCCATCTTTGTAAATGCAAAACAACTCTTTTCTTAATAAATTATACTAAATCAGCCTCAAAGACCCGTGGGTTTTTTTTGTTGTTGTTTGTTTGGTTGGTTGGTTTTTGTTTGTTTGTTTGTTTTGTTTTTGCCAGTCTCTAAACTATCTATCCCTTGGGAACAATGCATTTCAATCTCAACATGAGGCAGTTAGAGTACGGGTGAACACAACAATGAATCAAAAGCTAGATAAGTTGTTTGCAATAGATATAGTTGGGTTAGTAAATGGCTAATCCATTGTGGATCTATCAAGAAGCAAAAAACTCAGGGGGTGCATCCTTTATCTTAGCAGCTGAAGGTCATGAATTAAACTCTTCCCAAATCTCTCTTCTCATAGAGTCAGCAATAGCAGTCTGAGTGAGTGAATATTCATACAGATCCTGCCTAGTCATTTGATCCCTTAAGAGCATTGTCACTTTTGAGGCTTCTCGTTTATGATGCTCACTTTTTGTCTACTCCTAGGGTCTTTTTCTACTGCATGTTGATCCTAACTGTCATGGCACATAAATGGAAGCCCTGAGTCTATCACATCTCTTTGCCCATTAGCTCTGTAGTCCATGAGTGCTTTTCATTCAGCCACCACCTCACTAAGCATCCATACCTTCCCAAGCAGCTTTCCCAGGAGTTCTTCTGGAGCCATGGTAGGGGCCATGGAAGTCTGTCTGTCAGCCACTACGAACTACAAAATAGGCTTTCAGATGTAGTGTCAGAAGATGAGCATTACATTCAAAATAATCAAACTGGGAAACTTTCATACCACCCCCTCAGCATTGTCTGAAGGAGTCCACACCATACACACAATAAAATGTGTTCCTGAACACCCTTTCTGTCAATTTCCCATAGTGATCCCTGGCTCTTTTCTGTGTAGTTTCCAGATTCTTGGTCCATCATGGTTGGTTTAGCAGTGAGCTGAGAGAGAAAGGAAGCAGGTGTCTCCCAGCTGGGTCTGGTGATGAAGCTGGGGTTGAGGGAAGACAAGTCCCTATGGTCTGTCTCCAGAAGGACGTTCTTGCTCCAACACCACAAGTCCACATGGGGTATTTCCTTGTCACTCAGAGCAGAGTCTGACAAACATAGATGCTTACATAGGCCGAAGGGACCAAATGCAATGAAATCACTAAAGAATATATGAATTGAGTAGCCATGTCAAGTAAAATCTCCAATGGGAGCCCCTGAAAAGATAGTCTTCCTTCCCGCCTTGAAATTCAGAAGATAAGTTTTGAGGAGAGGGTCTGAGATGAGCTTCCTCAAATTCTAATTTGACACACAGAAAGAAAGAAAGAAACGTGCTGCTGTTGCATCCACAATGTGGCACATGTACACAGTGTGGTTCCTGGTTTTCTTTGACACACTTAGCTCTCTCTTCTTCCTCCTGAGTGTGGTCCACACTAATTCCCACTACATGAAGCTATCACAAAATCCACAAGGAAATCACACAGGATCCATGTATGGGGGCTCTGGTGACAGGGGCTGGAAATCATGGGAAGGCACTGGGAAGGCACACATCCTGCATTTCACCTCAGTTTTTGAATGTTCCTTTCTGTAATCTAAATTGCAAAATATGGGTCTTCATTTAGGTTATCTGAATAATTGGGAAATGTATAGGCAGGGCCTATAAGGATCTGAAAATGAAGGCAGAAACATATCAGATTGAAAAATGAAAATATTTGCTGAACTCAGTTGAACTACAGAAATATTTTCCCTAAATTGTGATCCATATTTTTGTTGTCAGTACTGGGTACACCTGAGAAACATGTGCCTTGTGGCAAAAAATGAGGAAAATTAATGCAGAGACAACAATTGCTGACCTTCACATTGCAGGGACAATAACCTCTACCACTTTCTGGCTCTGGTCCAAAATAGACCAAAAGTGGCAGAGAGAACATACACTGAAGAGTGCACAAGAAAGCCATGAGATTCAGTGCTATGAAGCCACTCTGAGTGTTTTTGAGAACTATCTCTCCACCTCTGATGGAAACAGCTGCAGCAAGCATCACACTTGGCCTTGGACTACAATTCCTTGTACACAACCCACCCCACCCAAAGACACTCTAAGGCAGGATCTACTCTATCTTTGAACTGGCTTCAACACCTTAGACCTACCTTTTTATGTAGGGGTTTCTCTGAAAGAAAGAAGTATATTCTTTTGAAATATTTAAATCCTTCTAAGTACTACTCATGATCTGAATCATAAAATGTCATTTGTATTTCAGTTTGTATCTTCCAAGTGAATGATGGCTATAGGGGATTAACTCAACTCTAGTTTGCTCTAGGTGTAAAGGAAACAGGTCTTGCTCATAAAACTGTTTTCCTATCAGGAATAGACTACCACAGTCTGGCAAAAGGACACACATTCAATGACCAGTCAGATCCCCTCTAAGCTCATGAGTCTATAAAAAATGGAAATACAATTTAAAAACACACATCACTGGGTACATGGGTGGCTCAATTGGTTAAGCAACTGCCTTCGCCTCAGGTCATGATCCTGGAGTCTGGGGATCGAGTCCCACATTGGGCTCCCAGCTCCACGGGGAGTCTGCTTCTCCCTCCGACCTTCTCCCCTCTCATGCTCTCTCTCACTGTCTCTCTCTCAAATAAATAAATAAAATCTTTTAAAAATTTTTATTAAAAACACACATCACAATTTGAGTTAAGGAAGATCCGAGGGACTCCTGGGTGGCTCAGTCAGTTAAACATCTGACTGTTGATTTTGGCTCAGGTCATGATCTCAGGGTCATGAGATCAAGCCCTGTGCCATGCTCAGTATGGAGTCTGCTTGAGATTCTCTTGCTTCCTCTGCCTCTTCCCCTTCCCCCTTAAAAAAAAAAAGGGAAAAAATAGATTTGAAGTAAAGTCAAAAGAAAGCTTGAGCCTCAGCAAGACCCTAATTGAGGTTCAATTAATATAAACAGAAGAGAATGAAGATAAGTCTCATGTCCACCAATGCCGACCCACTTAGCACAACCTGCTGTCATTGCCTTTTGTAGTTAGGGAGATAGAAAGCTAAACTAATAATACCAAAGGTCTAAATGGGCACTGCTGGCTGAGCTTATAGGGGAAAAAATGAAAGGGCCTGCACAGCAGGGGTGGAACTCTGCCCTTGACACAAAGAATAAATGGCCACAATAGATGAGAATCTAAAGCAAATGAAGCCATCCATATTTTGGTAGCAGATATATTTCTGAAAATGGGTTTGAATTGGTTCTTTGTGAATAAAACAGGATTTTTTAAATGAATTAGGGGCATTTATTTCTCAATGAATTAGGGACACGTTTTTCTTTCTTTCTTTTTTTTTTGGGGGGGGACACTTGTTTCTCTATAACTGTCATTTCAAAATAGAATTCAGAATATAGATACATAATTCTTTCAAGTGCCCCATTGGTGTTCATACCTGGAATGCACGGACAGTAGTGGCAAGAAAACTATTCTCATCTTCTAAGGGATGTTTAAGTGAGATTAGGATGTTCTAGGAGGTGGAATAAGGTAAAATCAAAATAAAGGCAAAGAGAAACATTTAGTGGTTAAAGTTTTTATTTTACTAGAAATTTTTAAAAAGAGTTATTGACAAATAGAAATACAAGATAAAAAAGGAGTAGACATAAAAGCACATAGATGGGAAGGAAATAATCACATACATCTAAGAATAATAATGTGATCCTATCTGATGGAACTCCATGATGTCAGCTCTTCTTTTGGAGTTTTCATGTCCTTGTTTTTGCTATGTCCTATTTAATTGGAAACTTTTTAGTGAGGAAAACTGGAAACACCCAAAGCAGGAAAAAGAGGAACCTAAATCCAGAAGCAAAGTCAGCCCAAGAGGGTAAGTCTCAGACTACCAGAAGACAACAGGTAGGACAGATGAATGAAGTGGAAGATATTCCCACTATCTCTTGTGCAGGGACAGAGGCCGGCCGGCCGCCTAGCTGCAGCACTGCTTCTTGCAACAGCCCTTCTGCTGGCAACAGCCCTTCTGCTGGCAACAGCCCTTCCCACAGCCGCAGCCACACGAGCCGCAGCCACACGAGCCGCAGCCACAGGAGCGGCGGCAGCAGCAGACCACGGGGGTACTGCAGCAGCCCCCGCAGCAGCCGCAGCAGCAGGGGCAGCAGGCGGAGCAGCAGCCCACGCGGTAGCACCTGCAGGTGGTGCAGCCGCCGCCGCAGCCGCCGCCGCAGCCGCCGCAGCCGCCACAACTTCCACAGCCGCAGCACCCCATGGTGTCAGGAGAGTAAGGACTCAGGACAGGTGAGGACGGAGACTCAGGAGGTGAGGGAGGTCTGGTGCCGCCTTCTGCTGGGGGAGCCCCTTATATACCAACACTGCAGGGAGAATATTGACCCAGAACTCAAGGCCACTTCCCTGTTGTTGTTGATGCAAATATCCATGGCTGAATCTCACATGGCCTTTTATGCACTTCCTTAATGGGTCCTTCTGACTTGTAAACTTTGCTAAATTTATCTTTTACTTGTCTTTTTAAGGTCATTTTAAAAATAGGACGGGAAGTAACTATGAAGTCCAGTTTTTGGTTTGTTTTCTGTTGGGGGGGGTTGGAGGGTTTTTGGTAGACATCTGAATGGGTCAGAATTTCCCTTGGGTACTTTTACATTTCTTGGTTGTTATTAGCCCAGACAAGATATTTTCATTCCTATACCATTTATAACCATTTACTAAATGGTGAAGCATCCCTTTAGGCAGAAGAAAACATTTTGGGAATCAAAGGGACAGGTGATCCCAGGTCACGTTGTTTCATCATCCCAAGGCAGAGTTCCTTGGGTGTTTCTTCATCCTGTAACATCAGTTAGGAGGAGACTCTGATTCAGAGGAGAAGGGATCCAGTGTTATCAGGGTTAGCATTCTGCCAGAAGAGAGAAGCACATCCTGAGCACAACATTCCCAAGCCATGTGCCAAACTCAAGGAGCCTTCTGCTATCATCAGCCTGTTTAAAAAGAAAGACAAACCTAGGGCACCTGGTGGCTCAGTCAGTTAAGCATCTGCCTTCGACTCAGGTCATGATCCTGAGGTTGTGGGACTGAGCCCCACATCAGGCTCCCTGCTGAGCAGGGAGTCTGCTTCTTCTTCTCCCTCTGCCCCTTCCCCCTACCCTTGTTTGTGCTCTCACTCTCTCTTGCTCTCAAATAAATAAAATCTTTAAAAAAGAAAAAGAAAGACAAACCTAAAGGTATATTTCCAACAGTTGCTCAATCCCTAGTGATCATGGACCAGTCCACCATGGAATGTTTACTTGAAATGGTTGCTTCTAATTAGCCATTCCTATTCAGATCACTCTTTCCTGTTAAGGGTAAATAGTAAAGGCAATCACTGCAGTCTGCAGGTCAGGTTCTGTCGACTGTTGTAGAATATGAAAGTGGTCTTAACAGCCATCCTAGGACAGTCCAAGTGGCACACAGATGAGGCAAGCCCAGGTGTCCTGTCAGCCCCCTACATAACCCTGAGT
Organism: Mellivora capensis; assembly: GCA_004024625.1. NCBI lineage: Eukaryota > Metazoa > Chordata > Mammalia > Carnivora > Mustelidae > Mellivora > Mellivora capensis. Next base: position 64,239 of record PISX010010068.1, on the reverse strand, counting down.
TGAAGGCATTTTGAATAATGTTATAGTCCAGGTCTTTTTTTTTTAATATTTTATTTATTTATTTGACAGGGAGAGATCACAAGTAGGCAGAGAGGCAGGCAGAGAGAGAGGAGGAAGCAGGCTCCCTGCCGAGCAGAGAGCCCGACACGGGACTCTATCCCAAGACCCTGGGATCATGACCCGAGCCGAAGGCAGAGGCTTAACCCACTGAGCCACCCAGGCGCCCCTATAGTCCAGGTCTTTAACACAGGGCTCTCTTCTGGGTACTTTTTAAAGATTTTTAAAATTTATTTATTTATTCATGAGAGAGACAGACAGAAAGAAGGGGTCAGAGACAGAGGGAGAAGCAGGCTCCCCGCATAGCCCAATGTGGGACATGATCTCAGGACCCCAGGATCACGACCCAAGCCAAAGGCAGATGCTTAACCAACTGAGCCACCCAGACACCCTTCTGGTTACTTTTTAGTTACTGTTAAAGAAGTCTTAAAATTTAACCAAGGAAGTAAAGCCCTGTAGTATGAAAACTATAAAACTTTGGTGAAAGAAATTGAAGATGACACAAGCAAAGGGAAAGATAGTCCATGTTCATGAATTGGGAGAGCCAACATTGTTAAAATGTCCATACCACCCAAAGCAATCAACAGATTCAATGCAATCCCTATCAAAATACCAACAGCATTTTTAACAGAACTAGAATCATCCTTAAATTTCTATAGAACCACCAAAGACTCTGAATAGCCAAAGCCATCCTGAAAAAAAAAAAAAAGCAAAACTTGATGTATCACAATCCCAGATTTCAAGGTATACTACAAAGCTATAATAATCAAAACAGTATGGTACTGGCACAAAAACAAACACAAGGATCAATAAAACAGAAGAGAGAATCCAGAAATAAACCCATGGTTTTATGGTCAGTTAGTCTATAATAAAAGAGGCAAGAATATACAATTGGAAAAAGACATTATCTTTAACAAACAGTGTTTGGAAAACTGGACAGTAACATGCTAAGAGATGAAATTGGACCACTTTCTATACCATACACAAAAGTAAACTCAAAATGAATTAAAGACCTAAATGTCAGACCTGAAACCATAAAAGTCCTAGAAAAAAACATAGGCACTAATCTCTTTGATATCAGCCTTAGAAATATTTTTCCAGATACTTCTCTTTTGGCAAAGGAAACAAAAGGAAAATTAAGCTATTCGGACTATAGTAAAATAAGATCTTTCACACAGCAGAAGAAACCATCAACAAAACAAAAAGACAACCTACTGAATAGGAAAAGGTATTTCCAAATGGTGTATCCAATAAGGGGTTAATATCCAAAATATATAAAGAACTTATACAACTCAACACCTAAAAAAGCAAATAATCTGGTTAGAAAATGGGCAGAGAACAGGAATAGACAATTTTCCAAAGAGATAAAGATATCCAACAGACACATGCAAAGATGCTCAACATCACTCATCATTAGACAAATGCAAATAAAACTACAATGAGATACCACCTCATAAAGAATGGCTAAAATAAAAAACACAAGAAACAATAAGTGTTGACAAGGATGTGGAGAAAAAGGAATCCTCATGCACTGTTGATGGGAACGCCAAGCTGACCCAGTCACTGTGGAAAACAGTATGGACATTCCTTAAAAAATTAAGAATTGCCATATGATTCAGTAAGTCCACTACAGGGTATTTACCCAAGTAGTTACAAAAACACTAATTTAAAAAAATATGTGTACTCCTATGTTTACTTCAGCATTATTTATGATAGCCAAGATATGGAAGCAGCCCAAGTGCCCATCAATAGAATGGATAGAGAAGATGTGGTATATACATGTGATAGAATATTACTCAGTCATAAAAAAGAATGAAATCTTGCCATTTGCAACAACATGGCTGGATCTAGAGGGGATAATGCTAAGTGAAATAAGTCAATCAAAGAAAGACAAATACCATATGATTTCCCTCATATGTGGAATTGAAGGAATAAAGCAAACAAAAAAAAGAGACAGACCAAAAAAAACAAGACTGATATAGAAACTATAAAAAACAAACTGATGGTTACTAGAGGGGAGGGGGGTGGGGGATGGGGAAATAGATGATGCGGGTTAAGAGTACAGTCATCGTCATAAGTCCGGAGTAATATATGGGATTGTTGAATCACTTTACTGTACACATGAACCTAATATAACATTGTATGTTAATTATAGTTGGATAAAAAAGAAGTTTTAAAGATGACTTCTTTGTGAAGGCAACTGTCCACTTTTCAGAGCAGAAAGATAATGGAGGGGCACCTGGGTGGATCAGACGATTAAGCACCTGCCATTAGTTCAGGTCATGACCCCAGAGTCCCAGGATCAAGTCCCACATCGGGCTCCCTGATCAGTGGGGTGTTCTCCCTCTGCCTCTGTTCCTCCCCTCACTCATGCTCTCTCTCTCTTTCTCATTCATTCTTTCTCAAACAAAATCTTTAAAAAGAGATCCAGAAAAAGAAAGATAATGGGTGGTTTGGCACTGTACAGACCTTTTTATTTTTTTAAAATATTTTATTTATTTGACAGAGAGAGATCACAAGCAAGCAGAGAGGCAGGCAGAGAGAGAGGAAGAAGCAGGCTCCCTGCTGAGCAGAGAGCCTGATGCGAGGCTCGATCCCAGGACCCTGGGATCACGACCTGAGCTGAAGGCAGAGGCTTAACCCACTGAGCCACCCTGGCACCCCCAGACCTTTAAATCATCCCCACATCTACCTGAATTCAGTTGCCACATTTCTCTTTCTGCCTGCCGCTCCACCTACTTGTGATCTCTTTCTCTGTCAAATAAATAAACAAAAATCCTTAAATAATAAAAATAAATTTAAAAATAACTATCCTGGGAAATACACAATGAGGAAGCACTGCTTTCATGCCTTCAGCTCTTACATGTTTCTACCCAATTCTCTAATCTTCAAGATGCCTCTGTTCTCATTTAAAAGGGCTTGTGAGCTCCTACCTTAAAGCACATTAATATTTTCCATCATATCAACTTGGGAGGGGAGCAGCATATGCAATTAACTAAGTAGTTGTTGAATTATGCTTGTCTTGGTGGGGGTAATTCTGAGGACACTGTGAGGGCACCATGAGATGAATCCAAACTCTCAGTCTGGTGAGAAATGCATGCATGAAAGAAGAAGAAAAAAAAAAAAAAGGAACTCCAAAACATGGCACCAGAACCAGAATGACCCAATCAATAGACTTTCTTAGAGGTATGAGAAAGAAGTTGTTGATTCTGGGTTTATGTGGGAGAAGGGGAATTGGGAAAACTCTGACAGGGACCATCTATTGCAGAAAAGGCTTCTTTTCCATAGAAGGGCTTCAGTAAGGATTGGAGATGGGAACAGGTGAGCGGTGATCCAGGCAGCACCCCCATGGGCCTGCAGCTGGTACTTATGGGATGGGACCCTGGGGAAAGCCTGGGAACATAGGTAGAGTTAAGGGTAGAAATCCCTGGGCACAGGTATCCCCGATTTTTGAAAGTTCATGTTGGGCTACTTTGCTTTTACAAAGACCTACGTTAGCACCTGTTTTTGCTGATGGAAAGAAATCTGAAGAGGCTTTTCACTTTTATGATTAAAGCCGAAATTATAGAGCTGTTCCAGAGGCAGGGAGAGCAACCCCACCCAGCTCCTTCCCGGGGAAGCACCCTCAGCATCCCACCATCAAGCCCCCAGAGCTTCGAACTGTGTCCATGAGCATTTGTGCTTTATCCCCATTGATTGTGTGCATCTGTTGGCAATATGTGTCCTAAGGTTGCAGAAAAGCCTAAGGAGGTGCTTTGGGAGTCTGGGAATCCTCAAAAATTTTTTCAGATAAATTAATGGTAATTGCTTCTTCTTCAGCTTTATGTCTCTTTGGTTTATGAAAGTGTTCATAGGAACACTCCTTCTGGCCAGAGAGCAAGGGAAAGCTGGTCCAGAAGCACTAGGGGTGTGGGGTCCATGGGACCCAAGATTCATGTTTCTGGAAGATGACCGACCACAGAACCAGGACTTGGGAAGGTGAGACCCAAAAGCTGGAACCAGTTAAAAGGCTTTTGCAACAGTGTTGGCCAGATAACCTCAGTGGCCTAGAGACAGGGACAGAGAGGGAAGGAACAGTGGTAAGCAGGGCACAGAACATTCCCCAGGGAACTCCATCAGAGTAAAGAAGACAGTATTACATTAACAGTAACAGTGTTTTACTAGATCAGCTACTTAGTCCCTTAGTAAGTGGTCAGTAACTATTGTTGAATGTGTCGATCAATTAACTGATTAACTGAATTTTGCTCATCATCGGGTGCCATGTAGGTCCAGCCTCTCACCCTCTTCAGAGTCCTGCCCCAACAACCATGATCCTGGGGGGTCCTCAGCAGGTTTCAGTGTGCTCAGGAATGTAGCACACTCAGTGGTCCTGTGGAGCATCCCCTTCTCCCCTGGCCAGTCCCCCGGGACTGACAGTGATACAACTCTGAGCCCTTGAAGCAGGAAAAGCCATCACGGTACATGGTGGCTGCCACCGGCTGCAGGCACTGCCTAAGGGTTGTACATCCTAAGTCAAAGCCACACCATGATGGAGCCAACACCGTCACCGGACACTGCCCTGTGCTGTGGCTGCTAGCAGTGCCAACCTTCCCGGCCACATACGCGCTAGTGTCGTCCTGCCCTGATGTCGCCCTGCTGCCATGGGGAGAATGTCCTCTCCCACCTGAATCCACGCCCCAGACTCTCCATGTCTGTCTGGGAACATTTCTCCTTGACTTTTTTCCACATGCCTCAGGCCCAAGACCAATTGCTCTTGGTCCCCTACATGAACCACTCAAAAGACCTCTAGTAACTGGGTCATCGTCATAGAACTGAACGCCATTGCCTGACTCTTTTCCCTTCAAATGACCCTACTTGCTTTTGTTTTCATTAAGATGCCCCTCAGTCTTCATCGCAAGTCACCCTGGACAGCCTCACTTCACCATTTCTGGAGATCTAACCAGACATGTCAGAATCCCCAGACCAGTCGAGTTGAAGTTCATATGGCACAGTCACTACCGAAGTGTACGAGGCATCATGGAAGCAGAATTGATAGATATTTGTGATTATCTATATGCTTTTCCAACTACTTTTTCTAGCTGAATAAGCAAGACAACTTTACCCCTTCCCCCTACATACTTGCTACTGCTCCCAGTTTTTGTACCAATCCTCCCTACAATTAGGCCAAAATATAAATTTCTGCATATAGTACATGTGCTCAAAGTGTATTTGTGGAATGCCAGGTGGAAAAGTATAGAGAAATTCTTCACTGGTGCCCCTTGATCTCCAAGCTATCCTTCAAGCCAGATATTCAAATAAGGAATAAGACAGTAACTGAATCATGGTAGAGTTGAAATCATCATTCAGAGGCTCTGCTCCTAATTAAACTGATAGGGAATGGATTAACAGCAGGTAAAGTAACTTATTATCTGTAGAGGAAATTGAATTATTTGTTTTTATCTTGAATATTTAACTGTGTTTCCCTTACTTTTTGTTAGTGAAAGGATGGGAGAACCCTTTCTTTTTTCTTTTCTTTTCTCTTCCCTTCTCTTCTCTTCTCTTCTCTCCTCTCCTCTTCTCTCCTTTCCTCTTCTCTCTTCTTCTTTTCTTTTCTTAGAGAGGGTTTTTGGGAGGAGAGGCAGAGGGAGAAGGAGAGAGAGAATCCTAAGCAGGCTCCACACCCAGTGCAGAGGTTCACAGGGGCTCAATCTCACGACCTTGAGATCATGACCTGAGCCAAAAATCAAGAGTCAGATGCTTAACCAACTGAACCACTCAAGCACCCCAAGCACCCTTACATTTAAAAAAGAAATAGTTTATTTATTTCTCTTTCCTTCTTAAAGTATAGAAAGTTTCTGCACACTATCCTAGAGGAAAGAACAGATGTCAGTGGATGTGGCAAAAGGATGTCTTTTAAGGATACTTCACAGAACCAAAGAGATGGTGGAAGTGATTGGCTAAACTGGGAAAAGAGAGTTAGAGACTAAAGAAATAAGAACTCAGAACACATCAAGATCACCTATAGACCTTAACCCATAATATTAATCTTAACAATGATGCCTTCCATTGTAAAAGAGTGTGGGAATCCCAAAGACTAAACTAGACTCCTACAGATACCATCTGATGGGTTCTTTGCTTCACTTGAACTTTTACCAAGATTTTGAAAAAATAACATTGGACATTGATCAGATCTCATTCAAAGGGTGACTGCATTCAGATTAACTGAATGCATATGGGATGGTCAGCTCATCTCCATCCCATCGGGATAGAAAACAATTCCAACTCCAACCTGTACAACCAGGTCATTGGAAGCCTTATAGCATTCAAATGTGTGACCCATTAGTCTGTAACACAAATACCTACCTAAAGCATGGTTCAAATGGATAAGCATAATAAGGTTAAAAATAACCAGTGTGGCTGTTCTAAATAGAGGATACTATGCAGCGCATCTATCATTAACTTCCTACTTATAGTTCTACTTGGAATGATAAACACTTCAGCAAAGCAAACCACATTAATAAATATTTGTTGAACCCACTTCATGTGCCAGACCACAATGTAAAGAATGTAAAGGCATGTAAATGTAAAGAATGTAAAGGCAATGTAAAAGGCAATGTAAATAAATGTACTTCTAATTAACTCCAACTGATCAGAGATAGGAGAAAATATAATTGGGTAAATTCAGGGGGAAAAACCTTAAAAATAATAGTCCAACAAAATAAGAGTTGACTCCAAGTGTGGGATGTTTAAGTTCCAAGTGAATATAAGACTTGCAAAAGTTCAAGGAGGGGCTAATTAACTCCAGTTATGTAGCGAAGATAGGAAAGCTTATGAAGCAGGTAGAACTCAAGCTGGGTCTTGAATGGGAAACCAGATGGGAACAGGTAGACAGGAGGAAGGAGTGGGGGCTGGAGCATGCAGTCTGGGATCATCCTGCTTCCTCCCTTCACCTCCAGGGGTATGATCAGATCCTTCTTTATCTCAGTTTCCTGATGAAAAGTATAATACCTCTAGTAGAGGGTTATTATGGAATGTAAATGTAATAATACCTATAAACACTTAAGACAGAGCTTGGGACCTACTCAATAAAAGCCATTGTTAGTATTAGGATGGCTTTCCTATTTATTTACAAGTTCTTCGGATTACTAATACCTAGTCACAGTCTAAGAATAACAATTTGAATAGGAATATTATTCCATGTAGAAAATTTATGTTTATATCTGCATAGAAATAACAGTGGTGGGGAATATCTGGCTCCACATAATGCTTCTTCCCAGGGCCAGACCTCATATAGGGTGAATGAAGCACTTATCTGGGGTGAAAATTTAAGGTGGCACCAAAAATTTAAGGTAGCACCAAAAACCAAGTCATCAAGATGTTTTTAATACAATATTTTTAAATATTAAAATTGGTGCAAAAGTCCTTGATGATAACAGTATCAAAATTTTACTGAAAGACAGGGTTAGATGATGTACTTGCCTGACTCAGCTTCCTCTAGTCCCAACCCTCCTTCTTACTGTACAAGCGTTTGACAGTTTAGTGATGCCTAGGTATTTAAATGGTCCACAAGTCCACAAACACAAACATGGCTCCACCTCCTGCCTGTTAAAGACTGTGGCAGGAGGGAAGATACATGTGGTTAGCATGAATGCAGAATCCCTAAGGTACCATTTCCCAGGGAGCAGATTTTCAATTACAGTCATGGCAAGAGGGAAGCCTCCACTATGAATCATGTGCCAGGTTCTGGAAGGCCACAAAGATAAGCAAACCTCGCTCTCACCTTCACTCCTTCTCTACGGCAGTGTCTGGGAGCAGAGAAAGTCAGCAGGGTGTCCAGCAGACTGGATTTGATCCGGGCTCCACTATGCAGAGTTTGAGAGATGTCCCCTAACAACCTGAATTTCCCAAACAGTGGGGATGACTTTCATACCCTCCTTCTAAACTATTGTGAGGACCATTCAGGAGACTTACTGGCGGGATCAGCTGCTACATCAACATCGCTGACTTGGTGGGTGACCCCATGATCCATGATCCATGATCCATTTCCCCAGCTCCCCCACCTGTCCCAGGTAGCTCGCCTGGGACTCTTGAATCCTCCTGAAGTCCATTTGCTTCTCCATTTGACATTTAAAATTTCTCCAATGTCCCCATAGCATGCAGTTCAAGCCCCCTTCATCAGCACCCAGACCACTACCACAGCTTCTTGTCTGTTTTTCTGCCTCGGGACTTGTCTCCCTGCACCCATTCTCCTTATGCTGCCGGACTGGTACTTTCCCTGAAGTATGTCACTTCCCGACTAAAATCCCTCAAGGAATCTTTCACAGTATGGAACACAATGTCCACACACTTGCATGAGGTCTTCCCTGGCCTGGACTTTGCTCACTTCTTGGCCCTATCTCCTCATGTGACACCCACACCCTCAAGTCCGCAGCTACACCCAACTCAGGCTCTCCACACTGGTCATACTGCCTCTCCTCTCTGACCTTTGCACACATTGTTGCCTCACCTGAAATAGATCCCATCCCTGCCATGTCCCCTCACACACCCTCTTCCCAGCAGTTGCCTTAACTCTTCTTAACTTGGTCTTAAGTGTCACTTCCTCCATGAGCTATGACCCTGCCACTGCCACCACCTCCCCCACCAAAAAAAAAAAAAAAAAAACACCTGGATTAGGTATTTGTGCATTTCCATAATGCCTCAGGCTGCTCTCAGCCACAGCACTTACCACATTACAGAGTATTTCTCATTTACTTGTTTGTCTCCCTCCTCAGAGTGTAAGCACCCCAGGGCCAGGAGCCATTGCTTAGCATAGTCCGGACCCAGCATCTGGCACAGTGAGAGGCACAGTGCGTGACCATCATTCTGGAGCCTGAATACACAGATACATCAGTGGGACAGAACAGGAAAAAATTATATCTATAGATAGATTTATTAAAAATTGCATGTATAATTATAAAAAGTTGTGTATATAATTTTATGAAAAAGAAAGTCCCAGTCTATCTATCTATCTGTCTAGCATCATTCTTATTTATAAGTAACAATAATAAGATACAGAATACATTATCTGATACTATAGAAACAAAGAAGCATTATGGGAGCTCAGAGAGAAATAAGTTCCTAGCCTAGAGGTGGGGCAGTTTAGTGGGGAAGATGGGGCCTAAACTGAACCCATGCCACCTCTAAATGACCTTAGGGGGGGTGTTCAAGAAGCACAAGAAATAGGACTTAAAAAAAAAAAAAAGAGCTTAAGTCCTCCAGCCCCAGCCCCAGCCCCATATCTCCTAGGTAAGCATGGTAAACAGATAACTTCCACACCACTTTTCAAGGAACTCAGAACAAATACACCAGCTTCAAGACCATTTCTGGAGACTAAAAGACCCCTCTTCCTTCCAGCGTTAAGCATTGGTAGACAGTTACATCCTACCAGTAATGAGTTAAATAGCTGTCCCCTGGATAAACAGAGAATGTGCCCTTGTGTGGCCTAGAAATTCCTCTGAGGACTGAGAAGGAGCTTGCTGGAACATAGCTCCCACCCAGGAAGCAGTGTTCAAGGACCACCTGGCAGTAGAAAGAACAGACAGATATCATCACATGTATGCATAAGCATGGGAAGACCAAAAAGGGGGAAATAAATGAACGAGGAAACCAGTTGAAACTCGGAGAATCATTTTGGTATAGGAAAAGGATTGTCATGTTGGTGTCAGAAAAACCTGGGATTTAATCGGGATTGATTAGCTGCATTTCTTTCAGTGAATTTCTTAGCTGCCTCAACCTCAGTCGCTTCAGCAATGAAATGGGTCTAATACAACTCACCTTGAAGACTTGTAGTGAGCTATAGATGGGGCGGAGGGCGGCGGTGTCTGGGAGAACTCAACACCCATTCTTTCTTTTCTGCATGGACACCGGAGCAGCATGCAAGCCGAAGGAGAGAACCCCTTGGCTGCCCTGCTGCTGGAGCTGGTCTGGCCACAAGGGTTGGCCCTGATGTCATAACGTGTGGCTCCCCTCCCCCTCCCGTAGCTGAGCAGAATCATCCCATGCACTCAGCAGCTGGGCAACAGTACATCTTCCCTCCCCAAGGGCCTGCCCCGAGAGTTTGCTGTACAAAATCAGCAGAGGCAGAGAGAAAAGACACAGTTGTTGGAGGCATGGCCAAGGACGCTAGCAAGAAAAGAACCTTTTAGAACCCTCCACGGAGCTTGAGCTCCCTCCCGGGACCAATGCTTCTCAGTCTCCTGAGAAACCACCCAGCACTGAAGGATAAGGGTTACCTGCCTTCTTCCTTCCTTTGGGGCTTTGCTTTTTTTTTTTTTTTTTTTTTTTTTTTTTAATTTCACAAATAAGTTTGAAGAAACAGAGTCACACCACCACCAATGCCCACCACCTTCACCCCACCCTGGAACATTCTCCTGTGAGTGTGAGCATAGAGGCCCCTCAGGGCAGCAGCGAAGGAGGCTGTGTGCATGTCTGCTAAGTGGCTATGGATGCAGGGTCCAGCCCCCAGGCCGGCTGCGGGGCGATGGGGCTGTGGGAGCACCAGAGCTGGATTCACTGTGCGGGCCTGAGTAGCCCACGGTGAAATTCATAGAACATGTGACTAATGGAGAGATGTCATCGTGCATCAAGTCAGTTTATTAGGAAATTTAAAACAGCAGATGTGGACACAGCAACAGAAAAGATAGCGCACAGGCAGAAAACTCCCAATCAGCCAAAACCCAGGCCTGATTATTTATAAAAGATAGGCCATTACAAACAAACTCCCAGGGTTCCCAGTAAACTTTGGCTTTGCCCAGCTGTCTTCTCATGGGCCCTTTGGCTGCATCTTTGTTTCATGCTGTGCGACTGGGGCAAATGTGTGCCAGATGTGGGCAGAGGGAGATCTCAGAGGGACAAAGCATCAGGCCCAGGAAGCAGGAGGGGGGAAGTTGGCGGCAGAGAGGCCGAGGGAAAGGAGTAGGTGGATGAGGCGAAGCCAGCTTACCGGCAGGGCGGAGGGGCCTCCACAGCCAGCTCCTGGGGGGGCCAAGCCACCGGCCGCCTAGCTGCAGCACTGCTTCTTGCAACAGCCCTTCTGCTGGCAACAGCCCTTCCCACAGCCGCAGCCACACGAGCCGCAGCCACACGAGCCGCAGCCACAGGAGCGGCGGCAGCAGCAGACCACGGGGGTACTGCAGCAGCCCCCGCAGCAGCCGCAGCAGCAGGGGCAGCAGGCGGAGCAGCAGCCCACGCGGTAGCACCTGCAGGTGGTGCAGCCGCAGCCGCCGCCGCAGCCGCCGCCGCAGCCGCCGCCGCAGCTTCCACAGCCGCAGCACCCCATGGTGTCAGGAGAGTAAGGACTCAGGAGAGGTGAGGACGGAGACTCAGGAGGTGAGGGAGGTCTGCTGCCGCCTTCTGCTGGGGGAGCCCCTTATATACCAACACTGGGGGTAGGAGAGGGAAGACACGTGAGCACTTCCTGTGGTTGATGTGAGCCCCTCTAGGAAAACTTCAGGCTCTTCCTGTTTATTTCCTGACACCTTTAGTCTCATTAAATCACCTGCTTTTGGTTTAGCTAAATTTATCTCTGTTTCACCCAACAGGAATATTAGCAAAGAACCTATCTCCGTTTTCAAATATAGCTGGAATCCATGAGCTGGGGAGACGCATCTGCCCACTGCATCTGCCCACTGACATTTTGCTTGCTCACCGGTATTTGCCCTGGGGGAATTATTATTTCCCTTGACACCTCTTTGAAGAAAATTCTGAGGGGTGCTTTCAGTAGGGGAAAGAATAGAGAGAGCCTTAAATAAAGGAGGTAACTTGCAACATCCACCATGTTTTCTACCAATGGTCGGCATGGCACAAAGAGGCCACATCCCTCTAGACAGCAGACATGGGTCCTTCTTCTTCCTGGCACACACGCTCTGGCTGCAAATGGTGAACTCACCCAGCAAAGGCTAAAACCATCCTCCCTGGAGAAGCCCACAGTCTCCCGATCTGGCTTCAGGACCTTCACACTCTCGAATGTCTGCCTTGTCATTAGTTCTGCTTGCTTGAGTCACGGGTGTAGCTTTGGGTCTTCGTCACAGAGCAGGCGACAAGATGGCCACGCGGTGAGTTTCACGGGCCCTGGGAAGGCCCTCTGTCCCCAGAGATGCCCTCATCTGCTGGCTGCCTTCTGAGCATTAGCATGAATTTTAAAATAACACGGTAAGCCCATTACCTGCTCATATAAATAGCAGTTTTTTGGAAAAATAACTACATTTTCCCCAAAATTTAGTGAACACAGTGACATTGTTTTATACTTTTGCAAATTGCTTTAATGTCTGACTTAATCAAAGATGACCAGCTTCGGGGCGCCTGGGTGGCTCAGTTGGTTAAGCGGCCGCCTTCAGCTCAGGTCATGATCCCAGGGTCGTGGGATCGAGTCCCGCATCGGGCTCCTTGCTCAGTGGGGAGCCTGCTTCTCTCTCTGCCTCTGCCTTCCTCTCTACCTGCTTGTGCTGTCTCTCTCCCTCTCTCTCTCTCTGATAAATAAATAAATAAAATCTTAAAAAAAAAAAAAAGAAAATTGGCCGGCTTCTCACTGTCTACCTGCCACGTTAACTATTGCACTGTGTTGTTTTGGTTGAAGCGCATAAAGCAAACCCAGCCTCACACTGATACCCAGTTGGAAAAGGATGATCTTACCAGCCTCGGGGCCCCCATGGGTCTTGGAACCACACACCGAAGCTACCAGAAGAGAGATTTGGAAAATGGGAGTCCCTGAGGAAAGAAACTGCTTAAAAATGTATCCAACTATTAACTTTCACCTCATCAAGTATAATAAATCTCTACGCATGGTTAGTATATGCTATAATGATGGCTCAATGCCATTTAATGAAATTTTAGTGCTTATACATATAAGCACTAACATATATATTAAAATTATTATAAATTATATATATATATATATAATTATTATTAAATATATATAAACCTTACCTTATGCTGCTATATTTTCCAGGGGTGTATATTTTGGTCCTACTCCATAATCCTCAGTTGATTGCCTTTGTCTTTTTTTTTTTTTTTAAGATTTTATTTATTTATTTGTCAGAGAGAGAGTGAGCACAGGCAGACAGAGCGGCAGGCAGAGGCAGAGGGAGAGGGAGAAGCAGGCTCCCTGCTGAGCAAGGAGCCCGATGCGGGACTCGATCCCAGGACACTGGGATCATGACCTGAGTCGAAGGCAGCAGCTTAACCAACTGAGCCACCCAGGCGTTCCTGCCTTTGTCTTTAAACTGAAAGTCCATACTCACCAGTAACAATCCGGCTTCAACAGGCTTTGCAGCCTCATCTATCTGGGGCTCTAGGATAACCCAAGGTTGCACGAGAAGGGAAACTCTGGCAATTAATAGCATTATGACAGTTAATCTTTATGGTACAGGTACTATGTGGGGCACAGTGTAAGGAGAATTTAGAAATAAGACCAAAGACCTTAACAATGAAACAGGCAAGATTTAGCAAAGAACACACAGCACAAGAAGGAAGAAGAAGGTCAATGAGCAAAATTCTTGGGGCGCCTGGGTGGCTCAGTGGGTTAAAGCCTCTGCCTTAGGCTCAGGTCATGATCCCAGGGTCCTGGGATCGAGCCCTGCATCGGGCTCTCTGCTCAGCAGGGAGCCTGCTTCCTTTCCGCTCTCTCTCTGCCTGCCTCTCTGCCTACTAGTGATCTCTGTCAAATAAATAAATAAATAAATAAAATCTTAAAAAAAAACAAACGAGCAAAATTCTCTGGGATGACGGTGACAACACAGGACACGTCCTAGATTTCTCCTGTGACCCAGACCTTTTGCTGCTCTCCACAGCAGCCATATAATCATTATGTGAACTTTTATATCCTCCCTTACCTCCCTCATGACAGTGCCTTTAGCTGAAAATGCCCTCTTCCACCCCTGAAATTCTCGTTTTTTAAAAACACAGTTCAAATGTTAGCTTTTCCCGATCATTTCAATTGAAATTAATCTTTCTTTTTTCTATCCTACGGTTCTGGCTGGATTTTCATTACATGATAATAAAGGAAGGAGGGAAGACGGGCAAGGAAAACAGGCGCAAATGTTGCTGAGTCGGAGGACAATGGTAGGCGAGAAGGGGCTGAGAGCTGGGAGCACCACCGTCAACGGTGTCCAGTGAACTAGCTGGACCCTCCGCCCTGTCCTCCTCCACGCTCACTGCTCTGCTCTCATCAGCTGGGTTCCCCTTCCTCTGCCAATGATACTTCCAATCTCCTCCCCTTTCTTCAGATGCCAGATGCCTCCTCCAGCCCCTTCACACAAGAAGGGCCTTTCTACCACAGACTCTATAAACCCGCCCGTATCTGTGCCCTCTCTCTCCTTCTTGCCTTGAGTTACAACCAAGGTGGTGCACCCCCAACTCCTCCCACCACAGGCCAGCCCCTCCACCTGTGCCCCGAAGACCACCCCTCTGGCCTTTTAAATCTCCTTTCTCCTGCACCTTTTACCTCCATAGGTTTTTGCTGAGCACCTACTTTCCCATGAAAGGCACTGCAGACACAGCAATGAATTCCCTCTGCTTTCTGGACCCTTCTCAGCAGCACTGAAACCTTCAGGATGGCCTCCCTCTCACCCTCAAACAAGAAAGCACCTCCAGAAGGCCCAGTCTGCCTCCTGCTACTTCCTCTTGTCTCCCCTGCCCTTGACAGCCACACTTACAGAAAGCATTGTCCCCAAACTAGCTCCTTGTAGATGACAGGCATGAGAACAGTGACATTAGAAAACAAGAATTGACCTTTCACACCATATACCTATATCAAATCGTCACGTGGTAAATTTAAATATCTTACAATTTTATTTGTCAATTTTACCTCAGTAAACTGGGGGAAAAAATCAAATGAAATAGGGATTCAGTGGGGATGAGAATGTGGGAAAGGACAGTCATCAAAATATGCATAAGATTATATACAATAAGATGCATCAGCAATCTTTTAACATATAGTAAAATATATAGAAACAAAATACTACCCATAATTTCACTATTTAAACATAATTATTGATAACTTAATAACACACATATGCATACTTACTACAATTTTTGCTTTTTCTGATCATTAAAGCTATATATGTTCATCATAAAAAATTTGAAAAATGCACAGAAATACCAAGAAAATACGAATTACCAACAATCACACGTTACTGAAATAAATACTATTCACTATAATTTTCTTCCAGAGTTCTGGAAGTACACACATATGCATTATTCAAAAGCATACTCTATGGGGATGATAGTGTGTATCTTGGGTGTTATTTGTATTTTTTGTTTACTATAATAAATAAAAATCTTTGCCAAAAATCTAGAACTTCTCCACTCCTTCCTAGACAAGCACTTCACTGGAAATACTCTAGTTCAATTCCCAGATGGCCTCCATGTGCTTCACTCCAAAGTGTGCTCATCAGGCAATCTACAAGATAATTTCTCAGCACTGAGCTGTTGGCAAATCTCTCTTTCTTGACACACTCTTATCTCTTGGCTTTGATGAGACAAGATCCTGTTTCTCTCCTAATGATCTTGCCATCTTCCCTCAGTCTACTTTGCAAAAAATGGCTATTTGGGAGCCTCGAGACTTTGTGTACAGTCTTGCCTTGTGTTGTCTCTTTAAGAAAAATTCACTTCCTTTTTAGCTTCTTGACTCCTTTGTGGAATACTGTAGATTTTATTACACAGATCGACCTTTCAAAATCTGATTTTTCTGAAGAGGACTTTCAGTCTGAAATGTTTTCAATAATATTTTCCCAAATGTGGAATCATCTTTTTGTCATTTTCCTGGGAAGGTCGGGGGATATCACCAGGTCTTCTGAGAATGATCTGGATAATTAGGGAGCTATAACTCTTCATCCACCGGAGTCTAGACCAACACTGACCAATAGAACTTTTGGCAATGGAGGAAATATTCTATTCTGAGCTGGCCAATATGGTAGCCACTTACCACGTGGGGCTACTGAGTGTTTAAAATATGACTAATGAGGCTCAAGAACAAAAACTCTTTACTTATTTAATTTTGGTGCCATGCATGGTGAGCTCAAACTATATTGAAGAGCAGAGCTCTGGATTGACAACACCTCAAATGAAAGGACCACACCTCCTCCCTCTTTCAATTGGTTCACCAAGAGTTCAATAACTGTCTCCTAGATTCCAGATGCTATGTAGCAGTAAGGGAAGTAAGGTGAATGAGAGATGAAACTGGCCCTCAAGGAACATACATAGTCCATCAAAAAGAGACAGACGTAAATCATAATAATGAAATATGAAAAGTTCTATCACAGAAGGCCAAGTGGGAAACATACAGAAGATCAGTTCATTAAATTTCCAACACCTAGCATAATTCCTGATATATAATACAGCGAATTATGCGATAACACTTGTTTTAAAAATGCAAATTTGTTCCAAGGAGGACATTATGCTAAGTGAAAGAAGCCAGACATAGAAAGACAAATACTGCATGTTCTCACTTATGGATGGAATCTAAAAAAGCCAAAGTCACAAAAGGAGGGAACAGAAAGGCTGCAGGGGCTGAGGGGAGGGGACATTGGGAGGAGGTCGGTCAAAGGGCACCAACTTTTCAGTGAGATGAGTCAGGTGTAGGGATCTCGTGCACAACATGGTGACTATCATTCATAATATTGTACGAATCCTTGAAATTTGCTTTAAAGAGTTAGTCTTAGGGGCGCCTGGGTGGCTCAGTGGGTTAAAGCCTCTGCCTTCAGCTCAGGTCATGATCCCAGGGTCCTGGGATCAAGCCCCGCATCAGGCTCTCTGCTCAGCAGGGAGCCTGCTTCCCCCTCTCTCTCTCTGCCTGCCTCTCTGACTACTTGTGATCTCTGTCTGTCAATAAATAAATAAAATTTTTTAAAAAAAGAGTCTTAAATTTCTCACCACAAAAAGGAAAAAAAATGGTACCTCAGTAAGGTGATGGATGTGTTAATTAACTTGATTATGGTCATGATTTTACAATGTATACATATATCAAATCATCACACTGTACACCTTAAATATATACAATTTTCATGTGTCAATTATACCTTCATAGGGCTAGAAAAAATGTTATTCCAAGGAGATTGCTGTATTAGGGAACAATTAGAGCAGAATGCTAATTCTGTGTTTCTTACGTGAGACTTTGTCGATAAGAAACACCAAATAGATGGAGAGAACTATAGTCCTATGGTTTTTACTGCTTAATTTTGTACAGTGCTAGGATTTGCTGGAACACATACATTGTGTTACAGCAGAACCGACTATAAATAGAGAAAAACTCTGCAATGAGCATAGTTGCCACCCTGATTCTAAACATCATTCTCCAATAAAAGGAACCAGACTCTTTGGAAGAAAGGTTGATTCCAGGTCTGGGGCTGGGGAAGGATGAAATGGGCTGTGAACCCCTTGTGTCAGAATATAAGTCGGTACTCAAAAAATGATAAAGATATCTTTAAAAGGTACAGGAACCAGCTTGAAGGCGTGGTGACTGGGAAAATGTAGGACAACTAGAGCATCAAAACAATGACAGTAATAGATGGTAACTCAGTGAGTAGGATTGTTCTTTCCATTAGCACACACGAAAGTAAGTGAGTAAATGGGATAATGCACATCTGTGTCTTGACCGGAAGTGGCTGAATTGCTTTGCAAATTGGTCATAGTGATGTACATTCCCATCCAACACCATATGAACCTCCCAACATTCTCACCAATATTTGGTATTATCAGACTTGAACTTTTTTTAAAGATTTTATTTATTTGATAGAGAGAGACACAGCAAGAGAGGGAACACAAGCAGGGGAGTGGGAGAGGCAGAAGCAGGCTTCCTGTTGAACAGGGAACCTGATGCGGGGCTCAATCCCAGGACTCTGGGATCACCATCCGAGTCGAACCAGAGGCTTAACGACTGAGCCACCCAGGCGCCCCTAGACTTGAACATTTTGATAAGCAGGTAGATATAAAACATACCACAGTGTGTTAATTTCTAGCTTTCTGATCATTAATGGCATTGAGCTTCTTCTTGTACGTAGAGCTGTGTCTTCTGTGACCCCTCAGTTAATATCCTTCACGTATTTTCTATTGTTTCCCTTTCTAAAATTGATTTTCTCCTTAGCCTGTGGCTGGTTTTAACTTTTGTTTTCAGCATCATTGTGTAAAACGTTTTCTTCCCTTTCATGTATTGTCTTTCATTAATGTATTCCTTTTATATCTGAAGAAATACTTTACGAATTTGAAGTCATAGAGCTGATTTTCCACATCTCCCTAAAATGGTAAATTCTGCTTGTCACTTTTTGATCTTAACATCATCCAGAGCTTATTTTAATGTGTAGGATGATGAAGGACCCTCATATTATTTGTTTCAAGAGAGGCAGCCTGTTATTTCAGTACCAACACTGAATGGCCATGATCTGCTCCTGATATTTGTAGTGTTTCGGCCATACACCAAATTCCACAATTTGTGTGGTGTTTTTATCTCTGCGCTCTCAGTTCCCATCCACTAGTCTCTGTCTCTCTTAGCAACAGACTATCACACTGTTTTCATGATTGTAGCTTTAGAATTAGTTCCAATATATGATGGGTGAACTTTTCTCCTCAGTCTGCTTTAAAAAAGTGTTTTGGGATGCCTGGGTGGCTCAGTCAGTTAAGTGGATGGCTTTTGACTTTGGCTCAGGTCATGACCTCAGGATCCAGGCATCAAGTCCTGCCTTGAGCTCTGGGCTCAGCAGGGAATCTGCTTGAGGATTCTCTCCTGCCATCTCCCTCTCCCTTCCCCCACCCCACACCGCTCACATGTGTGTTTTCTCTCTCTCTCTCTCTCTCTCTCTCTCTCAAATAAATACATAAATAAATCTTTTTTTAAAATATCTTACATTCTTGTTTTGTCCAACCTATTTTTGGGGAAGCTGTCCGGTTTTTATAAAAAGTGAACAATGGACCCATGAAAAGAGATCAGTATTTAAAAATCTCTTAGGGTTTCTCATAGAATAGCAATGAATTTATCAATTGCTTTGGGAAGGACTGACATCTGCATTAACCAGTATTCTCCAGAGACACAGAATCCGTAGGCCATGGAGATACAGAAACAGACATACAGATTTCCCACAGGAATTGGCTCATGTGATACGGAGGCTGAGAGTGTTATGATGTTATGACCTGCCATCTGCAAGCTGGAGAATCACAAGAGCCAGTGATGTAATTCCGCCCGCATCTGAAGACCTGAGCAGCAGAAACTCTGATGTCTGCAGGCAGAAGGTAGCTGTCCCAGCTCAAGCAAAAACAGTAAATGGGCACTTCCTCCACCTTTTCATTCTGTTCCATCTGATCCATCAGTGCCCACACACACTGATGAGCACCATCCTCTTCATTCAATCTACTGATTCAAATGCTAATTTCTCCTGGAAACATTCTCAAAGACACAGAAAAAGATGTCTTACCAGGTATCTGGGCCAGCCTTAGCCCAGCCAAGGGGACACATGAAACACAACCACAACATCGTTTCAATATTGAGAATTCCCATCTATAAACCTGGCACATTTCTCCATTTATTTCCTCTCTTATGTCCTTCCATACAACTTAATAATTTTCTTTCTAAAGATCTTGCAAGTCACTAGGTTTACACACTGGTATAATTTTGTTGTTATTCTCAATTTTTTTAATTAATGTTTGATGTATAAGAAATTTCTTTATTGCAGAAAATTGATTTTTTTCCCATTTTTCCCCCTCCTGAACTTATTATCTCTGCTGTGTTAATGTCAACTCCCCAAATGGAAACACAACTATACAGCCCTTCCTGGATTTATTTGACCATAAAATCCATTTGAATAGAGACTCTACACACCAAAGAGTGATTAGATAAGATAACATACATAAAGTGCGTATAATTAGGGTAAGATAAAAGATAAGATAAAAACACCAGCCTGGATCTCTCCTCTGGGAGGCCAAGATCCACTGAAGAAGAGGGAAAGTTGTATCTCCACAGTCTTGATCATCTAATATTAATCAGAACTGCACTCTCGGGCAGACTTAATGGGGCAAAAGCAGCGTGTTATTAACTCTTTCAGTCAGTTCTGATTCCACTTTTGAAATAAAAGTGAACTCATCTGAAATTGAAAGAAAATTAAGTCCTGTGTACTCATGAGGAAGTTAACAGGAAATAAACATCCGTCTCAGAAATGGGTCAACACAACCAGAGATTGAATACATGACATGTGCGAAAGCCCCACATCCAGTATTTAAGGAACCCTGGCAGAGGCGAATACCAGACCTCCCCCATCCCCCGAGTCTCCGTCCTCACCTCTCCTAGTCCTCTCTCCTGACACCATGGGGTGCTGCGGCTGCGGAAGTTGTGGCGGCTGCGGTGGTGGCTGTGGTGGCTGTGATGGCGTCTACAGTACCCTCATGATCTGCTGCTGCCACCACTCCCGTGGCTGTGGCCCCCATGGCTGCGGCTCCCGTGGCTGCGGCCGTGGGAAGGGCTACTGCAAGAAGCAGCGCCTGCTAGGCGGGTGGCCAGCCTCCGGTAGAGTGTGCCCAGATGGCGCTGGCCTGTTGGTGTGTCTTTCCTCCAACGCTCTCCATTTCTCTTCCCACGACCTGGCAGTCAGTCCCGGGCCCTCAAGAGGTGGAAGCTGACGCCCTCCTCTCCATCACGTCACAAATCGATCATTTCAGAAAGACCCTATGGTTGATAAGAACGATAAGAACTCTGAAAACAGGAGAAATCCCAGCTCCTGGAGTCAGTTTACACGCTGAACAAACTAAAAATGGAATCAAAGCTACTAACTTATTTTTTGTTTTTCTGAAACTCTTTCCCACAACTTTGGTGCCTGCATTTCCCTCGTGCCCACACGTTCCGGGCCATTTCTACTCTGTTCTTATGCCCAGCAGGTCTGTGTTGCTGAAAACCAAATGCACAAGTGGAATAATGTACCACACACGGATGGCTGAGATCTCTTTTTTCATTTTTATTGGTTGTCTTGCTATGAAAGGACATTTGTGTTCCATAAATTCATGCAAGCTAAATGAAGAAACCCTTGTTGGGGAGAACGTCCCCTATTGTGGGAGTCTTGTCCTTTATGATCACAGTTGCCTTGGGAGGCTTTACCGGCGTGACCCAGGCCTGTGCAAGCTCTGGAGGGCTGAAGAAGCAGGGCCATGGAGAAAGGAGGCTAACCCTAAGTTAGCCTGAAGACCCATTTTCAAAAGAAAGGAACTGATATGTTTTGTTCTGTCATGGTTTCTTCCAATTCACACAGACAGACAGACCCTCAAAAGAACTGGATTTCCACGTCAGTCTCCAACTCCAGGCAGCAGCCCAGCTCCTGGGCATTGATGAACCCTTTTCATGGCTGAAATTTCAATGTTCATCTTTAATCCCTGCCACGAACTGTGTAGACATCTTTCTATTAATCTTTTGTTTGAATACTCTCCTGCCTTGTTTGCGGCACTCAAGATGGTAACTGACTCCATTTCCGGTCCTTGAACGTTGGCTTTGCACTATACCATACGAGGCACGTGATTCAGATGACACGTGATCCGGGGGGCAGGGGGCGGGGCTGTGGCCTGAAAGCCTCTGAGAAGAGGCACTTCTCACTGCGCCCTGCTTAGCCCAGTGCCTGATAAAGCGGGCTCTTTCCTCTGCCTCGAGAGTCGGAGGTGGAGGGGTGGGCCACAGCTATGCAGGGTTGTGCAGTAAACATTTTACCTCTCTCTGCTCAGGTCCCTTGGAATGTCCACTCCATCAGGAAGCTCGGAACGGATATATGCCTTATCAGAAAAGGTCTGCCATTTTGCTGTGAGGTTCGGTGTCCTCCTCGTTACCATAAAGCCAGACCATTATGTCAAGATGTGATGAAGTGTTTAGAAAGCAAACATGATGTCTCTATTGTGCAACCTCCTTTCTCGAGGATGCATCTGTCTGTATCAAAGTAATTCTGGGGAGAAAAAATCCCTACGGAGTATTCCTGAACATAAACTTTTTCTCTTTTTTATTAGAAAGGAAAAATCCATGTCGCCATTCCCTTTTCCAGGAAGAATCTTTCTCTCCCTGTTCACAGTCACAGACAAGTCTAACCAGCCTTATTTACACAACTTCAATTCGAGTCTCACTGTCTGGAACACTCAGTTCTTTGAAATCAATGGGATTGCTATTATTCTTCCCCAAAAGGCCCACATGTCACTTTGGGTTGAAGGAACATGAACCTAGTTTGTGCTGTCGTCGCTCCAGTAGAACAGCAGGTTTTCCCCCAAATCACCTAACCGCTCCCCAAAAAGGACATTCTTAAGACAAATGTAATACGTCTACCAATCTGCCTTAAATCTGCATTTCAACTGTCAGTGGGAAGAATGTGGCCTTTGACACAAAATGCTTATCACAGAGAGTGATTTTGGGAAGAGGTCATGACCAGATCAGGCAAGCAGGCATTTAATTCTTACACAGAAATGGCTCTGTGCTGGGTTGGGTCAAGAAGCACTGACAGCAGGATTGTATACAGTTGATATCAAAGTTCGCTGCATCCACTTAGGCCTACCTGTGGATTTCAGTCCTAGTCTCTTCGTTTTTACTCTGACATCTTTCTTTCTTTTTTTATACTTTATTTATTTATTTGAGAGCGAGAGAGCGTGCACGAGCAGGGGAGGGGGAAAGGGAAAGGGAGAAACAGACCCCCCACCCCCCGACAGAGCAGGGAGCCTGATATGGGGCTCCATCCCAGGACCCTGGTATCATGACCTGAACCAAAGGCAGACGCTTAACCCACTGAGCCACCCAGGCTCCCCACTCTGGCATTTTTCTTAGACATGGTGAAAATATTTTACTTTTGCATTTGCCAGTTCCTGAGGGAGATTCTTTGCCTCATTTTCATGAGAACAAAAAACTAAATGTGCAAAGCAGATCTAAGATCTAAGATGTTGACCAAGGACTCCCTGCCCCCAAACTATTTCTGTACATTCATGAGCAAGAGGATGAAGACTTTTGAAATCTCTGTGTGACATGGGGATAAGGACCACAATGACTCTTGGCCAAACCAAACCACCCACAAATATACGTACCTACCACGAGTGCCTGATTCTTAAGTCCCAGAAAGAGTCTCCTCATCTGTAACTAGGGAACACAAACCAACCATAGAAAGAAAACATCTATACAGCTGAAGAATTTAATTGAGAAATTGGGAAGATTTAATCGATACCACCTTTGTGGCATGTTCTATATTTTCAGAAACTTAGTCATTTACCTATAGACAGGAGAACTTCCAAACAATTCAGGACAAAAAAAATGGCCTGTGGCCTATTTTCTTTAGAAGGACTCTAGGTATAGAAGACTCATGCTCTCTTTGGTTGATTGTCCCGATGCACTATCATATCACCCTGGAACTTAATGTCTTCTCTATCTACAACGGAAATCTACTCTACTTTAGTGTTTTCCCTTGCCCACTGGAGACCCAAGGGTAACATCCAGAAATCTGCTCATTCATAGTCTTTATAGACCTGAGGACAGCCTTCAGTCCTTTCCTTGTCAAATCTAACAACCCCAATATTTTAGCCTTTGGTGGAGTTAAGAATGAACTATATTCAATCTAAGAGTTGGATCCTGACGGTGGCAGCGTCAGCATCAGAAGGAAACTTGTCAGAAATGCACATCTCAGAGCGTCTGGGGCTGGGCCCTGGAATCTGTGTTCTAACAAGTCCCCCAGGTGATTTTGAGCCATGTTCAAATTTGAGACCTTTTTGACTGTGTCAATCTCGAGAAAGAGGTTTGTTTCCATTTGGAGTTGTATGCACCTTATTTACTATTTCCATCCCACTTTTCCACTGAAGATATTTTAAAAATAGAGAAGATTTAAAAAATTGTTTTAATTTAAAAATTAAAATAGAGAAGATGACTTTTTACTGATTTTCATTATTTGGTCTTTTGTAGGCTTACTTTGCCTTCAGGATTTTCTTTCCATAACTTTCCTTAGACCCATGAGTTGATGAAGTCTACTATTTTGAGAGCAGTATCTTTTCTTGCTAAGATTGTATTACCTGCTAAATTTGCACAAATATGACCCAAAACGCAGGGTTCCCTAATAATTACCTGGTGCTTCTAGGCTCACATCTCAATATACATTTCAAAACACATATAATTTTCCTATCAATAGATAATAACTTAGAACTCATTTACTCAACTCTAATGCTCAGTTTGGGGTTGGGAAGTGTGATCTCCCTAACAACACCAAGTGCTGAACATTCTTTTCATGATGTCTGTCAAATATACAATTTGAATAGAATTGAATAACTGTTCTTGACTTCACAATTGCTAGTCAGAATAATCTGGGAGCATTTGCCCTTTCCTCAGTGACCGGAGCTGCCAACCTTCAAATTACTTATTTTGATACTGGTTCTTAGACTAATAGGTGAAGAAAATAGAAGCATGTCATTACAGCAGGTACATTGGGTACTTCCAGACAAAATACAAAAATCAAAGAGAGTAAAATAAATATAGCTTGTATGAACATTCATTCAGGCCACCTGCCTAATTCTAAATAGATCTAAAGAGCCAAAAACAGCTAATGCAAAGAGAAGTGTGATTGCCTGAACAACAAAATCCCTTTCCCTGGAAACAATGCCCCCCTCTTTGTTGACACACACAGACTCACAGTGACTGCCAACCAAACATGGAGGTAGAGGTGGTCTAATTCTTACCCAGATGATGATTCCAGAAAACCAGGATTGAAACCGTGTTTGGAAATTGCAATTCCAGGACTTGTGATTCTCTTGGTGATTTATATTTGCTACAAAGTACAATCTTTTACCTGAGAATGGGTGGGGAAAAAAGGGTAGAGCAAAAATAAAGTACATACTAACAACAACGAGAAAACTCCATGTAGAAACGATTTAAAACAATACTATTTAAAATCGCTCCAAAGAGAATGATACTTAGGTATAAATCTAACAAAACATGCACAGAACCTATATTCTTCTAAGTCACGAAATGCAGATGGAAAAAATTAAAGTCCTAAATAAATAGAGAGATATATCATGTTTGTGGAATTTGAAGATTCAACGTAGTGAAGATGCCGATCTACCCCCACCTCCAAATTGATCTGCAGGTTTGATCGAATTCCCAAGTCCCAGCCAGGTGTTTTGTAGAAACAGACAAGCTTATTCGAAAGTGTGTATGAAAAGGTGCAGGACCTATAATAGCTAAAGCAATTTTGATAAAGAAAAGTAAAGTGAAAGGAATCGCTCTTACGTCCAGGATTATCATACAGATACAGTAATCAAGACAGGAAGGAAGTGGCTGGGTGTGATACCAGGGGTCCTTGTGTCTGACTTCTGCGTCTTCACTGTGGGAGTGGTCGCACGTGTCTACACATGTGATAGAATTGCCTGGAAGCGAATACACACAAACGAATGTCTGGAAAACACGGGAAAGCCAAACACAGCTCCCAGTACTGTTTCTCAGCTGCGATATTGTACTGTAGTTTGGCAAGATGTTACTCTTGGCTTAAAAAACCTGCAAGAAACATGTCAAATGGCATCAGGGCACCAAGCCCTCGGTCCCTGCTTCTCTCCCGGTCACTCCCTCTGCTCATTCTCAGCCCTGAGGACGGTTGATATTGACTCTTCCAGACCTGTTGCTGTCTCTCCTGGGTCCTCCCTTCACCGAGGACACTTGCATCCCTTTCCTCTTTCACAAACACCCACCTCCTGCTCCAGTACCTTCAACCCCTGGTACCCACCACCAGCCCTTTCCTGAACTTTTCATGCAAGCTCGCCACTGTTGCTCATGCTTCACTTTTGCCCCCACTAAATGCCATCTTCTGCCCAGCACAGGACATGCACGGGGACAACACCCCCCCACACACACTGGCTTCCCTTTTCTGCTCTGGGTTGGTCGTCACCCCTTAGCTCCGCCCAGCAGGTGCCCTGTGGTCTGCCACTGACCCCTTCCTTGGCCTCACCGCCCACCTCCCAGCCACTGCTGCTTTCTTTCCATTTCCCAAACACAGAAAGTTTGTTTCTACTATAATACCTCTGCCCGAGCTGCCTCCTCTGCCTGGAATTTTTTCTTCAATACTTTGCACGACAGACTCCTGCCTAACCTCCCGGTCTGAACTTAAATCCCGTGCCCTCACAGTGATCTTCCTTGGTCATTGGATCTGAAGCAGCTTTTAGGTTATCTGTTGGTAAACACCCAATTTTTGCTTGTTTGTTGGCCCTTCCTTATTTTTCTCTCTGCCTCCCCAAGACAGTTGGACTCTGTCAGCTTCTGAGCTCTTGGCGCTGCGTTCCTGCTGCTCATGGCAGTGCCAGGCACGTAACTCGGTAATGCCCCCTGAGTAAATAGAAGGGAGCTCTGACCGTCTCTCTCCTCCCCAGTTCAGAGTTGGTCACTCCCTCCCCCGTGCGGGCACTTGCCTTTTCCACGATCTTACTGGTCCTGTAGTCACACACATGCCTGTTTGCAAGACCTTGGGGGCAGGAACTGTATGTTCCGTGCTGCATTCCCAGACCCTTTCACTGTAGAAGGATTCATATTTGGGTTAATGTTTGATAAATGAATGACTTCACCCTCTTTGCAGGGGTTGACACCAGGTGCTCACGTCACCAACAATCCATTTACAGCCATTTACAAGGCCAGTGGTGAGGGATATTGAACGTGTCTTATGTGGGGCATATGGGTCAAGCACAGAAGACCTGACACTTCCCTTCTCGTTAAAGTACACAATTCGGCAGGGTCAGGGAGCTTCTGGCCAAAGACCCGTTTCACAAAAAACACACCAAAAAAGGAGCAAAGCTGCACACCCAAAGCACAGTTGTATCATCTAGAAATATTTTGAATTGAAACCCTCTTCCAAAAGGCGTATCATCTAAAGCAGCAGAGAAAGGAAAGCTCCATAAAAACAATACAAATTTCACTCAAATTAAAATCAGTGGTTTACATAAGGGATGTTCCTGTGGACTCTGGGGTCTACCAAGTCTCTGGGAGGGAACCAAAGTGGATGAAGGAAACTCACAGAATAAAGTCATCTTAAAAGCAGATGTGGCTTTTTAAAATCTGTGCTGTTATAGGATCATGTTAATACTCTTTTAAAAATGCTTTAAAACAATCCCCCAATTCATCTCAAGTTTATTGTTATTGTGGCTTTTCTTGTGTTACAAAAATGTGTAATTAGATCCAAGCAAAACTGAGCTACCAAAAAAAAAAAAAAAAAAGCCAAATAGGCAATAAAAAGAGAACCTCTGGAATGAGGTACCTAAAATGTCTAATCTTTGTGGCTATCGCATAACATCCTCTATCCACGTGTCTTAACTAGTTTTCAATGGGCTGGAAACTTAACCTCCAGAAAGAAGACTTTCTCTTTGCTGCTTCCCACCCAGTCCACACCTGCGGGCCATGCTGCACCCAGCCACATCGGCCCCAGGGGCCAGTGCCGTTTGTTCAATTCATTCACCAGCCTCTTGATCCTGGGATACAAAATTTTGCCAGCAGGACCACGACAAGAACAAAGTGATACACCTAATTCCCTGGGACCCAATGTCTTCAAAATGGCTTTTAACTATTTTTCAAGGAGGATGTTAGTGGATTTTCTTTTCCCTTTGAGTTATTCTGGCAAAGAACAGAATAAAGAATTAGAAACTAAGATCCATTGAAGGGAACATAAAACAGGTGTCTGGGCAACAATGCTAACCCACCAGGAGCCAGCAGGTAAGACCAAAATCCCATCAAACGCTTCTCCATGAGAGCCATAGGATATGGGGCTGAGTATTTTTACCCAGAAATAAGCAGCTCTATAACTGTTCATAAGACTGTAGGAATACAGTGTGGGAGGCAATGCTTACCACTGGCAGCTCTCTGAAACCTTGTGAACTGGAGGTCAGGAGAGAGCCTGGGTGTTGTAAGGCTAATCAACTAGAATGGGTTGGGCGGGGGGTGTGAAAGATGGAAGATGTACACTGGGGAGCTCAAACAGGGAACTGTAGAGACAACAGAAAGAGAAAACCCTAAGGGCAAGTGACCGCTATCACTCTTTGTCTTTTCCTGAACAGGGGACTGGTGCCTGGAAACAAGCATTGAGTGGGAATCTGGTTTTGGCCCTATCACTGGTCAGCTGTCTATCAGTGAGTCACCAATCCTCTCTAAACAGCCATTTCTTCCCTTAGAAACATTGGCTCAGACTCTCCCGTTGATCCTGTAAGCTTTTAAATTCTTCAGTGAGTTGGGTTCAGATTATTCAGAATTGTCAGTTTTAACTAGACAGTCTTTCCCAGATACATACTTGTTGAGTGAATTACTCATTTGTCAAGAGAGTATAAAAGGATTTATTTTTATTTGATCTGAATTGAAGATCTCGTTCTTATTAATTTGATGTATACAATTAATGTGTGAATTTATTTCAATTAAATTTCTTTTCTTGATGAGAGGTTAAGGAGGTGATGCTAGAATTTTAATTTAAACTAATAGAAGCATATAGACCCAAATTTTATTCTTAAAAATTAGGCCAGACCTAAAAAAAATTTAGACTCTGAACAAGTAAAAACTTGAAACTAGAGCCATGATGATGATAATGAAGATATAGTAATAGTTAACACTATAGAGCACACACATAATAGAATTTAATTCTGATGACAATCCTAAAAGATCAACAGCACGATCAACATTTTTCAAATGAAGAAACTTTCAAGGAAATGAAATAAGCTACCAAAGGGGCAGGGCTTTCTGAGGAGTGGAGCTGGAAATGCAATCCAGATTTGAGGGATTCTCCAGCCCACACTCTTAGTGGGCTTGCTGCAAACACCAGCAGAGTCATGGGAACGGTGGGTTGCTGGACAAACAAGGGTAAATGGCAGTTGAGATGAGCAGATGTCTTTGTATATTTTATCAGTAACATTGTCCATTCTTTCTGGATAAGGAGAACCAATTTATCGAGATCTATCTGAAGGACAACTAAATCTTTTCTGGACTTGAGTAATGTCAGAGCTCTGCCCCTTTAAAAGTAGCAGAGAGAAGTAAATACCAGGTTCTTTCTAAACTGGGGACAGGACCATGTCTCATCTG
The DNA here is from genome assembly GCA_004024625.1 of Mellivora capensis. Classification (NCBI taxonomy): domain Eukaryota; kingdom Metazoa; phylum Chordata; class Mammalia; order Carnivora; family Mustelidae; genus Mellivora; species Mellivora capensis. The sequence continues at coordinate 35,156 of PISX010010068.1, read as the reverse complement.
CACCTGGGCTGGTCCACTCCTTTTCTCACTTGTACCTTCTCTTCCTCCTCTGACAGCGTCTCAACCCACACCCAACATGGTGACGATCGGATGCTTTCACTGTGGAAACCTCCCATCTCGTTTCTTCATCCATGCGATCCTGGTGTCCTGTATGAGATCTTGGAATGATCATCAACAGAGTGGTAGAATACAACGCCACAGGACTAGATTGCTCATACCACATCACGTGAGCAACTGGATAATATTTGGTGAGTGGCTGATGGCTAAAGCAGCTCTGGGAGGGAAGCAGCCACATCATCACCGGGAAATGAGTCATAGGGACCCAATTTTATCACCCCTGGGAAATGAGTCAAAGGAATTCAATTTAGGATAACGTATGTATCTAGTTCACTTGTTTAATTGCTCAAAAGGGTGGGGGGGGAAACAGTGCCTCTAGGCACTGATTTGCTGCTATGGATTCAGAGGAAGTCCTTATTTGCACAACTTACCCATATATAGGGGTTTTGTTTTTTCAATTTTTTTATTGGGATATAAGTCACCTACCATAAAATATACCTTTTGAAAAGTCAGTGGTTTTTAGTATATTCATAAAATTCATTATTTAATGTCAGAACATTTTTATCACACCAAAAAGAAACTACACCCATTAGTGGTCATTTCCTATTCTCATTCCTCCCTTCTCCCAGCCCTGCTAACCCTAGTCTACTCTCAGTCTCTATGGATTTGCCTGGGTGGCTCGGTAGGTTAAAGCCTCTGCCTTCAGCTCAGGTCATGATCCCAGGGTCCTGGGATCCAGCCCCGCATCGGGCTCTCTCCTCAGCAAATAAATAAAAATCTTTAAAAATAAATGAATCATAAATGGGTGGCCTTTTGTGTCTGCCTTATTTTATGTAGCATGATGTTTCCAAAAATCCATCCATGTTACAGCACAGATCAGTACTTCATTCCTTCCTATGGCTGAAAATTATTCCACTGTCTGGTTAGGCCACGTTTTATTTATCCGTTTCTCAGTTGATGGATATTTGGGCAGGGCCTACTTATTCTATTTATTCTTTTTCTACTTATTCTATGAATAATGCTGCTACGAACATCGTGTGCAAGTTTTTGGGTAGACTGTTTTTGGTTCTCTTGGGTATATACCGAGCAGTGGAATTGCTGGGTCATATGGTAATCATGACGAATTTTTCTGAGGAACTGTTAAACTGTTTTCCAAAGCTACTGCATCATTTTAAATTCCTGCCAGCAGTGAGGGCTCTGCTTTCTCCACCTCTTCGCTAACACTTGCTGCTGTTCATCTTTCATTATCAGAGCCAGCCCAGTAAATGTGAAGTGCCGTCTCACTGTAGGTTTGATTTGTATATCCCTGATGACTGATGATATTGAACATTTTTTCCAAGAGCTTATTGGCCATTTGTATATATTCACTGGAGAAATGTCAGCTCAGTTCTTTTGCCCATTTTTTAGCTGGGTTGTCTTCTTTTTTTTTTTAAGATTTTATTTATTTATTTGACAAAGAGATCACAAGTAGGCAGAGAGCTCGACGTGGGGCTCGATCCCAGGACCTTGAGATCATGACCTGAGCCGAAGTTAGAGGATTTAACCCACCGAGCCACCCAGGTGTCCGTGGGTTGTCTTTCTTATTGTTGAGTTTTAAGAGTTGCGCCAAACAGTTTAAAGTACAAAAAGGAATGTGGCACACATTGTTATACCAAGCTTGAAATACAAGTTTAGAATTCATATATAAGCTTATTTTTGTTCTTTCAGGTTCAATAATTTTTTAATAAATTGATACTTAGGGAATTCAGTTCTGGCCATAGTTATCATAAAAAGAAAGGCTCTATGAACTCTTCAATAGATACTAACAAAAGAATTGCCAAATATACTTAAATTTTATTATAGGAAACTAATTTCTCAATGGGCATGATATCCAGTCACCTGTTCAGCTCTTCACATTTAAACTGGCTACATATCTTTTTCCAATGATAAGTAATTGAAAAAATCCAGTTATATCAGCCTGAACAAAGCAGGTTATATACATATATTGAACCACATCATTAAATATTGGGAAAACAAGATTTTAAACACCTAAATTGTGTTCCAAAAGAGATATGCAATAATTTACTAAACATAAATCTGTGTGTACATAGTGTTACCTTTAGAAAGAGTTCCAGGAATTGGCTTCCTGGTATTGATCTATACACGAGTCTTGCTTATTACCAAATGGCCTCCCAAGACATTTTACTAAGTTTACACTCTGACATCCGGTTGTGAATGTTCATTTTGCTTGATCTTTACTGATGGGGAATTTTTAAGTAGTCTTTAGTATTATTATAAGCAGAAGATGGTATCTCATTGTCTAAATTGTATTTAAACTGCTAGAGAAGCTATTTTCTCAAGTCTTTTTGCTGGTTCTAGTTCCTTTTGTGGGGGGGGATTTGCCTATTCACATCCTTAGTATGTTTCTTAAATGTTTAGTAAAGGAACATTTTTCCTATTTGAAATATATTCATCCTCCAATATCCATTCTAGAGATTAACTTATGGAACTGCAGTCGAGCAAAGATTCTGAAAGTTGGTTCCTAATTAGAGAACACGAACAGCCTCCAGGTTTACTGGGGCAGTGGGCGGTGTAGCCTGCTGGCCCTGCTGTGTAAGTCACGTGTCACTCGCACACAGTGCAGCTGGCCCATTTCCATAGCGCTGCTTTTGTTCTGCTGAGGCAGTGCCCAGTGGTTGGGTCAGAGACCACACGGCCTGCAAAGTCTAAATATGTATTATCTGGTCATTTTAAGGGTGCAGACCCCTAACCTACAGAACTAGTAAAGAAATTTATGGCCTGACTAAAAAATTATCTCCGTCATTAAAAATCACTTTATATACTAATGATGGAAGAGTACTTTTCAATTATTAAAATGTAAAAGTAGACAGATTATTTCCATAATCGTATGCCCAAAAAACCCCAGTTATAATTGGGAAACTCGACATCAACATGTTGATATTGGTGATCTCGGGGTGATGAGGTTATTCTTTGAAGGGGGAGGGGCTCTTTTAAAGTTTTCTTCAATGAACAGCTTTTACTTTTGTAAAGATGCAAATAACAGATCTATGAAGTAACTGCTTTTACCTGTTAAAAGGTAAATGGTTGGGGTACAAGAAAAAAAATGTGAAATCATTTCTTCGAAATCATCATGGGAACCACTGCCCCTCCTCAGCCAGTGTCCAGCGCCCAGGCAGCCCCTAGGCCAGCAGGGGAGGGACCCTCCTCCTTTCCGTCACTGCTCTTCTGTGCCAACTGCTCCAGTGTGTACTGCCACAGTTCAGCGGTCACTACCAAGAAACACCTCTGGCGTCCTTAGCTGCTTCAGTTGTCATCTGCAGAGCCTCCTTTGCTTGCCAGTGACTGGCTTCAGTGAGCTGTGACCTTCAAGCCCGTTTCCTTTGAACTCCCCTCTTCCGCAACGCCCTCTGAAGAGAAAGGCTTACCTCTTTCAGGCACACTCTCCTTTTACAGCCTCACCTAATGCCTTTATGTGTTATGAGGTCAGCATTGGCATATGCCTTTACTAATTCTTTTTTCAACAAATAAAATACCCCTGCACTGACTCCTGATTCCTAGAAACATTTAAAACTGAGTAAAAGGGAACTGAATTCAAATGTGCTTTTACATAATTTCTTTTGGTTTTTCTTAATCTACCCTAAGATTCTCTAAGGCAATTTTAGCAAAAAAAAATTTGTAAGATTTAAAAAGCTAGATGCAAAACTTACTTCTCTAACACAGGACCAAAAGCGGTGCATCTCAATCTCTTCAATGTGTACAAATCACCCGAGATTTGCTAAAATGCAGACACTGACTTATTACTGGGGGATGAGATTCTGCATGGTTAACACTCTCCTAGGCAACATCCAGGCTACAGAGCCCCAGACCACACTCTCGAGTAGCAAATAACCATGATCGTCTTTAATGCAACAGCTGCAATGCAGATGTTGTAGAGAAATCCAAATTATTACTACTTTGCAAAGGAAAGTATTTGCAACAAGTATTTCTACACACACACATATACATTGTCCTTTCACCTAATGCTCCAATGCCCTGGGGAAAATTTGGCCCAAGTGTTTCTAACAGCTGCTTTTCTGTCATTCTGGAGTACCCACAACACAAACTCCTCTTCATCCTGCTTCCCTCCACTTCCACTGTCTTAAATCCTATTCTTGCGAGGCTACCACTGCTTTGTCAAGTCTACATCAGGCAGGGTTGAGATGTTTCCCAATCTCCAGAGCTCCCTTTCCCTGCCCTTGATCTGCACCAATGCATCCATCAGTCTTCCCCCACCCCCGCCCCCCAGGTCTAGGGGGTCCTTTCCTTCAGGTGACAGTAAAGTGGTTCTGAGCACCTGCTTCGAGGGAGAGCTGCATTCAGAGGTCAGTGCTAGCACCCACTTTGCCTGAGCAATTAAATCACCATCTCTAAGCCTGTCTTGCAGTCAGGCTTACACATACAAGTCATTCCTATATATAAGGTTGTGAGGATTATTGGAAATACTATTTAAAAATTATTTAGCAAAGTAGCACCAAAATGACACTAAAAGGGAGCTACTATTATGACAAGGACATAAAGCATTTAATTTCTTTTACATAGGTAGTTCTCAAACATCACTTAAAAAGTCAAAACTGTTATGCATTTTAAAATATTAGGCATTTTAAAGGTATTATTCTTAATATCATTAATTAATAACATTTTAATTAAATATCTTAATTAACACTTAAGATATTCTTTCTAAATAGGAGAAACTCAAAATATTGGAAGTTTCTGAATGGCCTGGGACTTGCAAGTTTCTCTATTCTGAAATTCCCAGTTTATTTAGGATGTTAGATATCTTTATCTGGAAGACATAGCAATTCCTCACTTCTCTGAGAGAGCCACCCAAATATGTATAGTAACTGAAAATAAGGCTTGAGGGGAACCGTACTGTTCCAAAATCATAACTAATGTAGTCTATAAATACACACTATCCTTCTGTGGTAATTTCATGGAAATGTTGTCTGAAATGTTATTTATAGCCATAAAAATTTTAATATTTAAAATTCTTCTAGGATTACAGAGAATTTTCTTTCAAAATCTTGAACATTACTGCAGAAGCGCATACAGCAGAGATGACACTTAAAGACTGAATGATCAAGAAACTTGTAGAACTGGTAAAAACTCAAGGACCATCAAATCCCATGCACAAAATAAATAATAAACAAAATAAACACCTACATCCAAATCCCATAGTGAAACTGATATATCCTGCAAAAGAGACACTTTACTAGTTCTTTACTAGTTCTTTAGATCTGCACTCTTTTCTTAAAAATGACCAGATAGTACATGCTGCAAAATAGCCATTTCTGCATGTAGCAAATTCAGGGAAGGGAGAATAGATGAGTTCATGGGCCTGCATAACGGCCAGCTCAACTAGGGGATCTGAAAAAGCAATCTATCTTTTTCTTTCTTTTTTTTAAGAGATTTTATTTGAGAGAGAGCGCAGGCAGGAAGGGGAGAGAGAAGTAGGCTCCCCGCTGAGCAGGGAGCCAGATACAGGCTGGATCCGAGAGTCCTGGGATCATGACCTGAGCCAAAGGCAGCTGCTTAACCACATGAGCCACGCAGGCACCCTAGAAATAATCCGTTCTGGATTAAAAAAGAAAAAAAAATTATGAAACTAGAAGGAATCTCAGTGGTTTTCTAGATTTGAAATCCCATTACAGATGAGGTTATTTATCCTAAATGACATCATTAGAATTAGAAAGGTTCTTCTTTGTATGTGTAATGCCCAAATACAGAATGTGATAAATAAAGATATAAGTTTAGGTGACCTAATTAATATTTTTACATTAACTTTAAAAATAATCCACAAATGAGAAAATGCAACTAGGAAATCATGGGAAAAATCAACTTCAGTAATCAAAGAAAGGAAAATAAGATGAGGCATTATTTCATATCCCTTAAATTAGCAATCATTAGAAAGAATTCCCTCTGGCAACTGGATATAAGGTAAAAATGGGCCACATGCCTTTTACGTATTTGTAAAAATTAAATCAATCCCTTTAAATAGCAATTTAGTTGAGAGGATAAAATGTTAATCCTTAAATACACCATTTGTGTGATTTTGTAAGAATTTACTCCAAGATCTAACACAAATGAAAAGTTATACACAGCAAAATACTCAATTAACATTACATTATGAATAATAACAAAGAGATACACTGTTCACTCAACAATTCTAAGAAAATCTGATGACAAACCCTAAGTGTATAAAGGGGTAGGTAAAAATTCTGATGCTGAAATATTAGAAGCAATCTCAATGTTCAACATAGGGAGGCAAACACCACATAATGAAACATCCTTGGCAGAGAATGTAGATCTACATTTGAAACTGAAAGAAACCCATGGTATATTGAGGAAAAGGTTACAAAATAGTGAGCACAGCATGATTCCACTCTGGAAGAGGGCTTTATATTTACTTATACATGGGACAGAATCCAGAAGTACTTACAATATATCTACACAAGAGTATAGTTTTTTTTAAAGAAAGTAATTTTCTCGACTTTCAGATTCTTTACAATAAGCATATTATTTTTACAAGCAGAAACAATAGTAAATGCATTTCCAGTTTGGAAGAACATAGTCATGTGGGGAAAGTATCTTAAAAATTAACTGGCTATGATCACAATGCAAGATCTGCTACGGGCAAGGAGCAAATACGAAGGGGAAAAACAGCCAGAACTAGATCACTTAGGATAAGAAGGCTGTTTTTTTACTTCCATTAATATTTGTGAAATAGGTTTTTTCAAAAAAAAAAAAAAAAAAAACCACTCTTACTAGAACTACTGGAACTAGAAGTTTCAAAGTATGAATATAGAAGAGGATGAATTATAAAGTCAGACAGAATTCTACTCCTGCCACTTACTAAGTAACTATAATCTTGGCCAAATATAAATACCTAAATATCAACTTTTCTGTCACAAATACTGCCTGGAAACAGTTGTTGTGACTATTAAATAATAGCAATTCCATGTGATACAGGTCACAAAATTGGTAATTAACAAATACTAAATTCTAAACTGTATGAATTAGAATTCCCAAGGCTAATCACTATCTAATTTAAATACGTATTATAATGGCTGAGGGGAATCCTACTTCACCATTTGGAAGAGGTGTCATTTTGAAGTTGAGGGACTGACAGGATCTAAATTACAGGCCTGAAGGCCAGTTAACACAGAACTTAAGATTTGAACACAGGAAATTTGACTCTGGTTTCTTTTATTACCTAAACCCTTTAACGTGGGGAAAGAAAAGGAAAAAAAGAATTTTAATATTTTCTCATTAAATGAGACTAAAATAATTTTCCCATAAAATGAGACTAAAATAGTTTCCCCCCAGGAGAAGGGAGGTGATACTGGTGGTCATAGTGGAAATAAGGATTCTAAAGAAAGTACATTTTCTTCTGGGTTCTGGTGATGGCTATTAATGGAAATAAGCAGAAATGTACAGAATAATCAGGATGGATACAAATAATAGTGACGGCTACCACAAAGACTGGGGAGTAAAGAACCAGGCAGGTTTCTATAGGTAATAAGTGTGTGTAAAACCCAATTACAATAAATCTATCTTAAAAACAAGCCAGATCAACATGTATCTCAAGGAAAAAATGTCATCTTTTAGGGGGAAAAAAAAAAATCAGTACTGGAAACAGTAAAAATATATGCTTTTAAAAAACGTTTCGTAATGTAAAAAGACAAAAGTGAGAAATGTTACTAATGTATAATTAATGGAATAGAAAAGATTAAGCTGGAAGTAGATGCATGAGCTGCTTTACAAAAAATAATGTTACGTGACAATTAAAGAGGCTATTCTCAAATGGTACAACAAATTGAGGAGTCTTTATTTTGAAAAAATTCTTCCAACAATATTTTACAATGAACAAAAACTCAACCAAATTTATCTACTATACTAAAAGGTTTTAAGAGATAAATACTGAAATCAGCCAGCAGGTTTTCGTCCCAATACCTAAAACCACCTCCTGCATTAAAACTGGTCTTCATAAATGTTGGCATGTTAAACATATCTTCCAAGACCTGTCTTGCTAGCTAAAAAGCTCTCCTCCTTTCTTTCAGACTTCTCAGTAAGTCCTCTCTCCCTCTACACTTAGCCTGAAGGTGCTACAGTACTTTCACTACCAGCTAGTAGGGCGGACATTGGTCCTCCTAAAGAAACTTCCAGGAAGCACATCCTGTCTTGACTAATGGTAAATGCACATTAAGAAATTCTCTAGTCTTTTGAGGAGTAAGAATCAGAACTTTAAGTTATTATCCAAGTCTTTTCTAAGGCAAAGGGAACTAATTTTGAAGAATAAAATACATGGTTGTGCCAGTATAGTTTACTATAGTAAATCTATAACTTTTCTTTTTAAATATAAGGCATATTCTAAATGTTGATAAAGGAAAGGTGCAACACCAACAAGCAGTAATAGAAAATCACCCCAAAGAGCACTTTTAGGAACTGCCAGAGTCATGGGTAGGGACAATGGAAAAATTAAAGTGCAAAATGGGTATGAACTTGCACAACCTTTCAATGACTGACTGAAAACCTTCAAAGTTTAATTAAAAAGCATAGAATTTTTCAAATATCTTCAGATAGTCAATTGGAAGGATTCCCCTGCCTCCTTAACTGGAAGAATTTCCTAAATGGAAGCATAAGAAAATAAACAGCTGGTGAGCCTCAAAATTGAATGAGGTCTGTCTGGTTGAGTTTCCAGTCAGGCAGAGTCAAGACTTATCTTCGTATATGCATAAGGATGTTCTCAATTTTAATAATGGTTTTAATAGAAAAATCTATACAAATACACTTCAAAAGGGACATTCATATAATGGAATCCTGTAGCCATTAAAATAATGAATTAGAGCTGTATGTGCTAATATGTAAAGATAACCAATTAAATAAAAAGAACCAAATTACAAAACTGTACATTTAAAATAAGGGACGACAGCAAGAGGAGTATATATGTATACAGAGACATACAAAATAAATGATAACATTTCTGAAAGTCTATACAAGAATACAAGAAACTATATTCCCCTGGAGTGTGGGAATGATGTCACAGGAAGGAGACAAGATTTTTCACTTTATACCCTTTATATATCACATAATTTTAAAAAATCATAAGCATGTATTATTTTATAACATATAAAAAAGAGTCTTTAAAAAACCTGATTGTACCTACAGCATTCTAGGAAACATTGACTGTATAACGTCAGTTTATAATCCTTTGCTGCCTTTTATTTAATGATCATTTAGTCAAAATTAGAAGGCTACTTGGGTGCATGCTTCCTCTCTCTCCTCTCAAGATTAAGGGAAAATATTGAGAATTTAGAGTTTAAATCTTTACTCGCAATGATTAAACTGTGGCTTGGATGACACCTAGTCAAGATTCCAGAGAACTAATGACAAAATTAACTTAAATGAGAATTTTAATCACTAATTAAAATATTTTTTCCAAGATCACTTTTCCTTTTTACAAGAGCCAGAGTCACATTTCTCTTTTCATTAAACTCCACAGCCCTCTGAGTTGGACAAGCACAGATTTCAAAAATACATTTAAATACGTGTTGAATTCTTATGCAGGACCACAACATAAGCAGAATACATAGATGTCACAAGTTTGAAAAAAACCACACTCTTAGCAAAAGTCTTCACTAGAAAATAATATCATAAATTCAAATCCTACAGGACTCCAAAATCAGAACAAGAAGGTTGCATAAGAACTCCCTTACCTAGACATGGGATTTGCCAACTCGAGGGTCTTAAAATACATTTGAATGTTTGAGGCTAAGAAAATTAGGAGTAGGAGGCCAGTGGCCGTCTTAAGCATACTTGCTTTAAAACTATGCAAAAGCCAAGTTTGTGAAACACTGTGCTGGTCAAACAAAAAACTGTGGGCAGAATTCAGAGTATATGTCATGACTGTACAAGCCTTACCATTAGCACAATAACTGGACCTTTTAACACCAGGGTTCACAATACTTGAGTCTTTCCAGATTAAGTATCTCCATTTTCCATCTACTTATAAAAGCAAATTAGTGTCCAAATGCTTGCTGAATTAACAATATAAAACAAAAGGCTCTTCAAATATTGGATACCATCACCAATAAATTCAATGAACGAGTTGTGGAACTGGGAGTGTTGCGCTGCAGTTGGCCTGCAAAGGCTTGGGAGCCTGGTGCACATCTCTTTCTAATTCCAAGTTTAATCACATCAGATTGATAGGTGACATCAGCCATTGTGAGAGTATATAGACCACAATTATCAGTAACAGTACAAAACAGGGCACTTTTTCATGAGAGAAAAAGTCTCATCAGCACAACACTAAGAACTATATCTTGGTCATTATACTCACTTGTTCAAATATACAACGCAAGCTTTTAATTAATGACATTATAATGTTCTAAAATATACAAGGAAAAATTCAGCTAATGAGGATGAATTTCATATAACAGGCTAACTTAACACAAATTTTAACAACAGCATCCTTTAGAAAGTAAATTTTAAAATCACCTAAAACACAAACCTATCAATGAAAGATGGAATGCTTCTCAAAAATAGGAATCATTGTAATACTTCATATATTTCTTTAGTAAAATAAGCTCCACTAATTACCCCATTAATTAATTTGAAAAGTTTAAATAAAAACCTAGTGAATAAGCTGTACTGATTTCATCAATTATGAATGGAACTCAAATAACTAAGTTTTATTAGGTACACAGGATACAGAAACTGGAATTTTCAAAGACCTTTTAAAGGGCTACTTACACATAAATGTGAAAGCCCTTTAATCCAACAATGAAATACTTGCTCCCTAGAGCAAAAGCTGTCACTAGCTTAACCTCTCTAATGCCTTGCCTTCCTTCATCCTTAAAGTATGCATCCACTTTAAGGGCTGTATAATACATGAAAAGCACTTAGCAAGTTTCTCATATATTTAAAGGGCTTAATAAACCACACCCCATAATACCACCACATTACTTTGAAATCATTACTTTTTAAAAAAAAAAAATATCTTCACAATGGTCTCCTAGAGATTTTCTGAGGGAAGTCTGACACTGTCGGTGGAAACCAAAGATGAGGTGAGTCATTCTGAACACAAGCTCAGTGAAGGAGCACAAACACATGGATGAAGAAGGCCCAAGAAGCAAAGCACAAAGATGGCCTGGGGATGGAAACGGGAGTATTAGCTCAGAAAAGCCTATTTTACAATATGCCAACAACGGCAGCAACAAAGCCAGAGTCTGTGGTGACTTATTATTGTGAACTATCTTTTAAAGTCACTTCAAAAGAATTTTGAAACATTTTGTTTAAATGAGAAGCAAAAGCAACTGCTCTCTTTATAGATGAACAAGGTATAAAAAGCCACTAGTAGAAAAACCATAGCAAACCTCTTTCTAAAGAAGCAAACACATTCCTTTAATTGTAATAGCAGACTTCCTGGAGGGTAGTGATTTCTGTTACAGGAATCCACTTTTCATTAAAAAAAAATTCTTTAACTATAGCTAAAATTATTAACTATAAATGAGAGATACACTATTCACTTGGAACTTTTCAAAAAATGCAAAGCATTTTTTTCATTTTTAAAATAGCTATTTGATAACTATTAAACAATGACACAATTTCAAAGTGGTCGGAATAGTAATAATTCCAAAATAAACATCAATAACCATGAATCAGAAATTGTAATATCCTTGAAGGACATATTCACCAATGTCATCATCATTAAAACAATTTTAAATAAAAATAGAAGAAAATCTAGAAAACAATATTAAAAATATTTGCAGTTTCAACTCAACTTTCCACTTTTCCCACCAACCAAAGAAAACCACTGGCAAGTTCAATGAGCAGTGTTTACCCTACAACCACACACTGTTATTCTGGAAAACAGAAAGTTAAAGTGTAGCACAGTGGTTTTCAGAGTGTGATCTGAGGACCTCTGAAAGTCCTCAAAAGCCAAGTGTCACAACTATTTGCATACTACTACTAAGATGTTACAGATCTGTCTCATGAGTTCACAAGTGCACGGTGGAGTTTCCCAGGGCCCACATGCCACGTGACAGAAAAATCTCTGCGACACCAAGGGAGCAAGAGAAACTCGCTAATTCTCAAGCCAGGTGCTAGAGATGTGCAAAACAAAATAATGTTCTTCTCATTAATTAACTGCTTTTGGAAGACAACTATAGTTCTTATTTAAAAATCGCATTTATGGGGGCACTTGGGTGGCTCAGTGAGTTAAAGCCTCTGCCTTTAGCTCAGGTCATGGTCTCAGGGTCCTGGGATGGAGCCCTGTGTCGGGCTCTCTGCTCAGCAGGGAGCCTGCTTCCGTTCCTCTCTCTGCCTGCCTCTCTGCCTATTTGTGATCTCTGTCTGTCAAATAAATAAATAAAATTTTAAAAAAATGTTTAAAAATGGCATTTATGTTAACATGCAATGGGTTTATTATTGTTATGTTTAAATGAATGAACACGGTTTTTTAAGTATCTCAGTTATTAATTTCTAATACAGTAATTTCTGACAGATACAAACTACATAAACAAAAGCTCTTTGGGCATCTTCAGTAATCTAAAAGAGACTGAGTGCTGCCACACAAAAGCAACCAGTTAGTCTTCTCTTCATTTTCCCAACTTTCAGGAACTGTTCCAAACACGGAATGTGCTGGGGGCTAGGGCAATGCACAGGTAAAGCATGGACAGGCGTCTTCAAATTTACAAAAGGAATTACTTTAAGGAAGAAAGTGATTGCCTAATCTCTATTGTCACAAAAACTATGCCTTTCAATATATCAACAATGTTTGTGACCCTAAAAGAAAATTTTCCTTCCAGAGCAAAGACAGAAGAGAATATCTGATTCTACTATTAAGCCAGGAAAATTTGAAGGTTTTCAGCCTTGTCCTCCTCTTTCTTCAATACTCAACACAATTCTGATGGGTCTATATAAAACCAAAAACAAACCTGAACATGAAAGTCTAAAAGAATTGATTTAAATCCACATTAAAGCTGGATCACTTTTAAAACTAAGGATTTCTATTTTACAAGCACTCATTTAAAGTCAATTAAGAGTTCTCATTTACTTAAAAACTTAAAGATGGTACCAGGAAAAAACAAAAGTCTTTAAAATCATTTTAATAACAACTGTTTAATTCACTTATTTCTTAGATGGAACGCCTGGGAGGTTATTTGGGTAATGGCCTACAATCATATAGCATAACTTTGTACATATGAACTGATTGGGACCCAATACAATCTAAAACATAGAAATTCAAAGACATTTCTTAAGTAGTCCCTCCATGAAAAAAGGGTTGGAGAGAGACTCCCAAACTGTAGGTATTTTAAGTTATACCCACACACAGCTAGACCTCTGCAGCATTTTCAATATTAAGAGAAGAGACATAACATTCAAAAGGGGGCAGAGATTTCCGTCTTCTTGCTCATCAAAATAGTTCAGACAAACTACACACTGAGCTAAAGATACAATGGACAGCAATGCTTTACCAAGTCTGCAACACTACACAGACTTCAAGATTGTGTAACAACTCATGTAGTCACCACTGGAAAAGGTATTCAACACAAAATGTTTGAAGAAACTGATGTTCACTTCTTTTAATACCAAAGCTTTTAAAAAAAATGTTTAATCATGGTGAGATAAAACTTTCCAAACACGTATTACATATTTGTATATGTAACTTTACCTTTTCTCGATGACACAGAGTCAAAGTACCAGACTATTATCAGAATATGATGTCATACAGTGATGTCCTCTAGGCTGGCCTTGCTGTCCTTAAACTAAATGGTCGACAAGTTTTCATGGAGACTGTCTATCTCCTTCCAAACTGTCACTTCTGAACTGCTAATAATACACTAGGGCTGGGAAACCAAATAATCAAAATTTCACATAAAAAACAAACATATAGAGACTTTGTGACTTATGTGTGTTGCTCAAAAGCATTTAAAAAGAATTATTCCAAGTTTCTCAGTTGTGTTCTGTATTGATGAAGACTGCTAGATTACGTCTTAATGAATGAGGCATTACTGTACATAAATATTTAAACAAGTTCATCTATTAACAAAAAGATATAACTAAACATTAGTATCGTTGCCTTTTTAAACAAAGTATTCTATAACTTTAAGGTAACATTGGGTTCCAGTTTGTTTTCCCCCTAGAAATGAACATAAATAAATGTCCTATTTTAATAATATCAGTTTGTCCAAACAAAGGAAAAAAAAAAACTGAGGTGCAATCATGTCACAGTTAATACATGTCTGCTTCCAATACATTCAAAGACAGTATTTTTGTTTAAAAATCAATAGTTAAAATAGGACTTCTGCAGTCTGAGAATTCAAGATACTTAAAAAAATTTGTAAATACACATACATGCAAATTCTTCATATATACAAATTTTCACAAAATTAAGAAGTTGCAAAGAAATTAGAAGGATTACGGTGAATCTGACAAGCTACATTTAAAATGCTTTACCACTGACATATTCCTGAATATAGCAGTCATAGTAGTTTTAATAAATTTTCTACATGGCCTTTTTTATAAAATTTTCTCTTTTAGACATAAAAGTTAGTCACTAGAAGTCTTCTGAAATTCTAATTTAAGAATTCAAGATGTTCTCAATTCACTACTCATATTTTAAGGCCACTTTGGTAAAGGCATTGCAGCAAGAACACAAAAACAATAGCATATTTTCTAATATTTATTTTTTTCACCTGCAAACTGTAGCAAAACATGATCAGCTTTATTATGCAGACAGGTACCTCTCTACATTTTTAAAGAATTTAGGTATGTATAAATAGAAGAGCTCTTTAGAAAGGAAAAATTCAAGAATGAATAAAACCTTCCAATTTTGACTTTGTAACTTTCCAGTAGCAATGGTTAAAATGATTTTAGGTCATTCATTCCAAGATATATGACAGCACCTTAAAAGTGGCTGATCTATTTCCCCAGTAACATTTCTCACATAACAATGTGTTAAAGTTACAAATACTGATATGCACAAATAGCTAATTTCTAAGAAAAATATGTACAGTACTGCAGCATAATGAATGTGGTATCTGCAATAACTTAATATTAGCCAATTTTTAATATACATGATACCGCTACCTTTTTCTGCCAATTCACAGGTTAAAAGTTGTTACTGGAGCCCTCTGTTTTGCACATATTACCTGGTGTTTAATACACAATGCAGGCTTTTTAAAGACTTCTCCTGTGTTTAAAGCTAAGATCAGTGAAACAAGACAACAGTGCAAGAGGCGGAGAGATGTAATGTGACCACGTAAAAGTTCGTTCCAGTAAAGTGTCTATATAAGGCTATAAGAAAGGATTGGTTGATGAGCTTCCTGTTGGAAATTGTCCTGTTGGTGCACCGGTCTAAAGGAAAACAGAAGACAAAATAAAGATACAAGTAAGGGTGGTATATGTGTGAAACTATGAAAAGATTTAACTTTGATTAATTAAATGAAACAGTATTTAGATTAGAAATTATTTTATAATTATTGGCAATCATATTTATTCATTATTGTTATTAGCAACATGATATAGTAAAACTATTAGGTGTCAGAAGCTCTGTTATGGCATTTAATATCCATTATTCCACATAATTCTTATAACAGAATCTAAGAAAGGACTTGGCCCTTAAGAAAACGCATTTATGATTCAAACCAAATCTTGAGTCCAAGCTCCTTTCACACAGTTCACCAAATCTACAGCTTTTCATAAAGCATTACTTTGACAAGAAAACAGATAAGTTTCATGCTATAAAATAGCTTATTTACTGTCAGTGCTTTGATCTGCAACTGATTAATGTGTATGTGTCTTTTTTAAGTCAAAAAAGGATCATGCATGATAGCTGCCTCAATCTGTAAAATCTTTTACTGTCACATCAGCAGAATAGTCACATCTTGCTTTTCCTAATTTGAAGATAACATACAAATTATAAAGTGCTTAAAATTGCATCTCACTTACCATAAAAGGATTGCTAGATACTCCAGCAGCTGCAACTTGACCAAAAGGGGTTACCACTGGCTTTGTTTGTCCAAATGCTGCAAAACCTGCACCTTGTTAAAATAGAACCACCAATTAAAACCCATACCTTTCAGAAACAATCTGATGTTTATAAAGTCTCATAAGAAGTTTCAGAGAAATTCCTACTAGAGCAACAATAATAAAATATCAATGTTTAACTGTTGAGTCCTATGCTCTTTCAAATACCAGAGACAAACTTCCTGTGGCACATGTAACAGAGCTTTTATATAGCTTCTCAAAAATGGTTTCTTCTCATATGTCTCAGCTATGTAAGCTGCTGACATCTGAAGAATGGAATTAATAGATGACCTGTGACTATCTGAGACGGGATGTGAGCAAAACACAATGATTCATGTGAACAGCACAATATTTGTTAGGAAATATTTTATCGTTATGGCTCTGCCATGGACCTTATTTCCAAATTTTTATCTAACCAGAGACACTAAATATAGATACACAATTATAATTTAAGAATAATCTTCAAATCTATGGACTTTTAAACTTCAGCAAATAAGCTTAATAGATAAAAAAAAAAAAAAAAAATCCCTGGCTTCTAGAACAAGTAAACTCTAACCACAATATAGTTACCTACTTGGAAAATTAAGTCTATGTCTCCCACATAAATAGATTATACAAAAGAGCAGATCCACAAGTTTTCTGATGCAAAACAAAAACACTCAAAGTCTACAAAGTTTTTTGTTTTTTTTTAAAGATTTTATTTATTTATTTGACACAGAGAGACATCACAAGTAGGCAGAGAGGCAGGCAGAGAGAGAGGAGGAAGTAGGCTCCCTGCTGAGCAGAGAGCCAGATGCTGGGCTCCATCCCAGGACCCTGGGATCATGACCTGAGCCAAAGGCAAAGGCTTTAACCCACTGAGCCACCCAGGTGCCCTACAAAGTTTTCTTTTGAAATCAAGAGACATATTAGAACAAACAAGAGAAATTAATAAGAAAGAGACTGGGGCGGTGGGGAGGGAGCTCCTGGGTTGCTCAGCCAGTTAAGTATCCGGCTCTTGGTTTCAACTCTGGTTGTGATCTCACGGGTCTGAAATCGAGCACCTTCTCCAGCTCTACTCTTAGAGGAGAGTCCACTTGAAGATTCTCTCCCTCTGTCCCTCCCCCAATTCACACACAGGCTCTGTCTCTCTCTCTCTCTCCCTCTCTCTTAAATAAACAAATCTTTAAAAAAAAGAAAAGACACTGGAGATTCTAAGAAGGGGTACTCTTTACAGAGTCTCTGATTTCTCCTAAATCTACAACCTGGTCACAAAAACCTACCAAATCATTCAGTTTTCTAAGGCCCAAACCAACGAAGGCCTCTATATTTGTGTAGCAAATGTTTAGCAGACAGTGCCACAGCATTCTTTGGACAAGTCTTTCTGTCCAAACATAAAAGATTATGATACATAAAGGATATCTGAAGTGGACTTACAGCTAGCCAAGTGTTAGATCTTACCATTGGGCTGTTGAGAAAAAGCTGTCTGTTGAGGAAAAGCTGCTTGGGCTGGGAAGGCAGGCTGCTGGAAGCTGCCGCTGAAGCTGGTGGGAAGACTATAGGGAGCAGGAGTTCCGAAGCCTGCGGGCATGCTCATGGAGGCGGTGCCAAAGGTTGCAGCTGACAGGAGAAAGCAAGGGTTGATAACTAATACACAAAAGAGCAGGCTTTGCTCCTCATACCACACACTACAGAATGATTTCACTTGAAAAACATTAACTTGTACACTAAAGGCACCTTAAATTCTAAAACGCTGACAAAGTTAGTAATAAGTTTTAGCACTATACAGTTTACCACAATCTATAAAATGTTGTTCTCTGGAACCCATGACCAGAATGATACTAATAAATCATAAGAAATCATAAGAAAATTTCTCAAAGTAATTAAAAGTCTAAACAGCAGTCAACTTTTTTAAACCCCATCATGCAAGTCACATGTGCACTTATATACATTTGTTTTTAGTTTTACTTTGCTACATACAATAAAATCGCCAAAAATTGAATTTTATCAACTGAATTGTCTGCTATAACATAGTAAGTATGTTTCTGATAAAAACAACTTTAAAACTTCTAAAAAATAGTTCATTGAAAATAACAAGACTTATAGGAGAAACAGAGTTAGAAGCAGGCCTCTCAAAACCTATACAGCCTTGTAAGCAGAGCCCAAAAGGGGCCAGAGGGAAATGGCTTTCCCTAATAAAATCACTAACACAATTAAAAGAACATGTGAGGTTCTTAATACATCAATTCCAAAAGAAATATATGGACCACCATATCTTATTTGAAAGATAAGTAGACTGCTTTGGATAAGGTGTTTAAGGTTAGGATTGCTAAGTTATAAAGATTGCATAAAATGCATAAAGATTGAAAAGGGAGTGAAATAAGCATTCTTAGAAAAGATGGATATAGGGTGAATGAGCATAGTTATCTAGACTGCACTGAAATCAGTGTATTAACAGTCACTACACATGTGGTACGGTGCCATCACTCCCCACTTATGAATTACTTATAACCTAATTTGCATTATAGAAATGCATGTAGTAGGGGCACATGGGTGGCTCAGTAGGTTAGGCGTCTGACTCCTGATTTTGGCTCAGGTCATGATCTCAGGGTTAAGAGACTGAGTCCCATATCGGGCTTTCAGCTCTACGCAGGGCCTAAGACTGTCTCTCTACCACTCCCCTGCCTCTCTCTCTCTCTCTCTCAAAAAAAAATTGAAAAGGAACGCATGTAGTAGCAAAACAGTATATTACTTACTGCTAGTGAAGATTAAAAACAACACCTTCTGAATATATGTTCCAGAAAAAGTCTCAGTAAAGTAAGAGCCAATAGTGGTGCTTTTAACACAGAATACTAGCAATTAAAATAGTGAAATATTGTTGGCATAATGCTACCAAAACATGATAATTCACTGTATTTGATTTAAAAAAATTTTTTTTAATTTACCAACTTGATCTCTGATTTAAGGCACAGGAATTAATACTAAACATGTTATACAGATTATATTTTATTTTAAAAAAACCTTGGAAGTCATATTATAGATACTCCCCAAAGAAATCCTCATAATCCTATTATTTATAACTATGCAATTTTTCTCAATGAAACTAATCAGAATGTCAAATTTTTTTGAAATTACAATTGATGAGAAAACAGGAGAAACAAGCCACTAGGAAGCAAGTGAATTAAAGAATAATAAGCACACTGCCAAGGGAACAGAAGGGTTTCATAACAGACAACAATGCATTGACAAAACTTTGACAAATCACTTTTTAAGAAAGCACTAAAAAGCGAAACTTGTATACAGTTAAGCAAAACCAAACCCCATGGAATAATGTCGTAAAATGGTTTTTGGTATATCAAAAAGGTGTCAAAAGTGCTATGAATTCAAACTCAAGGAAAATAACCAAAAAAGCTATTAACATTCTAATGTGACCATGGAGGTAAGCGATAATGCTTTTCAGCATTAAAACACAAATCACCACAATTTTTATGTAACTTTAAATATAATGTAACCCCAATGCCACACATCCATGCCCACTCCATTATAAAACATGGAAAAAACTTAATTCCACATGCAGGGATCCAGAACACTAGCAGAAGCTTCCACAAGCAGGTAGACAGATTGCCACACAAATCCAGGTATCAGTTGTGGCCACCTACCAAAATGAGCGTGAGGGAACACTTGAGAATGCATTGCTCCAGAAAGGCCTTATGGAAAGCCATAAAGAGACCAATGTCAATTAACTTAAGGATAACTATTGTCAAAAAAAAAAGTAAATTTGTTTCATTAGAAAGTACTAAAATTAGAATATACTGTTACAAAGTGGATAGCATAAGAATACATAATAAAAACATATCCATAAAGTCTTTTCATTTCAACATTCATGACACTAATATTTAACCTGTTTGAAATAAAGGGAAAATTAGCATAATAAATACCAGAGAAAGAAATACCAAATGAAAAAACCATTTATGAAACCCATTTTTAATTAAACACTAACATTTTTTTCATGTCAAGATGCAACTATGGCCATAAAGACTTTGTAGGCCTCATGAGTTACACCCTATGCTATTCACAGGATTATCTAAAATGACCTAGAATCTAACTTTTACATCTAAAAAGTCAAATCTTGTGGACAGCACCTGAAGGATGTTTGATTATTTACAGTTCTGTACACTAACTAGAAATTCATAAAGATAACTCAAGTAAACTAAGTATGATGAGTGGGAAATTATTTAGTGTAAATCATTAGAAGGGTGAGCACAACTTTCAGCTTACAATGTAATGGCTGAAAAGAGAAGAGAAAAATCCATCTGTGTAAATCTTATCAGGCATAAATGAGGTCAGAGAGGTTACACATAAATACATGTAAAGAACAGAAACCAAATTTATGTTTTTAAGTACTAGAAATTTTCTGTTGGTTTTAACCATCTGGAGTGGAAATGTTTCTAAAATATACGTCCATGCATTTTAAATTAGCATACTTAACCAATTAAATGTGGGAAAACAGAACTAGTGAGAGATTAGAGTGATCAGGAGTCTTGGTTCTGTCATTTTCTAACTACAGAGGGTCATTTAACTTCCACAAGCTTCTGTTTCCTCATTTGCAAACAGGAGGCAGAGGGAGGGATAACAGCACCTACCTGAAAAAGCTGCCACAAAGATAAATTTAACAGCAAATTTTTAAAAAGTACTGTAAATACTCAATGGATATATTTTCCTTGCTACTAACTTTAAAAGATGGATACTTAAGAGATACATCAGTACTGTGTTCTGAATTCAACAAGAGGGTAACTGAGGAGGAAGGATACCATAATAAATAAGTTAGGTCACTCTATGTTTATCTCCTTTCTTAAAATCCGTAAGTCTCTTGAGAAGTCCTGCACTAATAGTAACGGATTAAACTGTACCAGCGTTTCCCATATATGTTTGGGCATAGAACCCTTTTCCACAGAGTATTTGAAAACATCTCAAGAGACATGCTCTACAAAATACACTTTGGTACAAATTGACCTTCAGTCAACAGTGACTGTGACCCAATATTAACTGCCGTAACCTCAGTCTGCAACAATGATGCCCTCGTAAGCTCTAGTCCTGCTGCTATAAAACTTTCAGACTTAACAGCTTTTTAAGATATAATCTACATTATCACACTATTTGTCCACTTACAGAGTGTAGAATTCAACGCTTTTTATTATCTTCCCAGGGTTGTAAAACCACCATCACAATGGAACTGTAGCACATTTTCATCACCCCCACCCCCCAAAATTCCGTATCTATCAGCTGTCACCCTCCCTCTCACCTCCCCTCCTTTCCAGGTCTACAGATGTGCCCATTCTGGACATACCACTTACAAATGGAATCACAGGCTATACGTTACTCTATGACTAGCTTCCTTTAGGCCAATGTTTTCAAGGTTCATCCACGTTGTAGCATGTGTCAGGACTTCATTACTGTTTATTACCAATCAAATTTCCATTGTGATTATAACATATTTGGTTTATCCATTCATCAGTTGATGGCATTTGGGGCTGTTTCCACTTTTTGGCTACTATGAATAATGCTGCTATGAACATCTATGTACCAGTTTCTATGTGGATGTACATTTTCATTTCTCTTAGGTATTGTTCTTAACGAGTGGAATCAGTGGAACCAGCAGAAACAGTGCTGGTTTAGAAGAGTTCTAAACTATTACAACTATTAGATTAGTCATTAATCAATTCTGAAAGTTTAAGGCAAACCCATCAAATCAGTCTCCACTTAGGTAATAAAACAAGGATGCTGGCCTAGATGCTACTATGATTCTTTCATCTCTACATTTCTGTTAAGTTTATCTCATTGGGGGGGGGGGTAAAAAAAATCCTTTAAATCATTCACTCATTCATTAAAATGAAGTTAGGGAAATAAAGACTATTCATTCCATAGCAAAGGAGAAATTTAAGAATTATAAGAGAATTTCATAATAATTGAAAATTGTATTAACTGTTAGATTTAAGGTCTCAAAAGCTCTATAAAAAATGCTATTATAGAATCCTAAAATGAAAAAGGTCTTAGGCCATATTGGTTAATATCCTAATGAAGGTTTCTATGTAATACGGTAAAAGGAAATTAAAGCCCCAAAGCTTTATAAATGCAGAAGAAAAATGATTATTAAAATATGTATTTCAAGAAAGAAACATTAAAAAAAGAGACATTTGTAAAATGTTTTAAATTTTCGAAGAACTACTATGCAATACCCTCTTTCAAAGGCTACCTCATATTTAACAAAATATTTGAAAGCAACAAAAAATATGTCCTAAAGAACTAATATTAATTTTGACATGGGAAATTTCTAAGCATAGTGTATTTTATCAAAATGCTATTTATATTACAACTTCAACAGAAAAATTAGTAGTTAATATTTACTTTTAATATTTTATAAAAACTTAAGAAAGGTGATCATGTCATAAATCAAAGCGGTTTATAGTGGAAAACATTTTTTACCTTGAAATAAAAATTTGGGGACATAATTTCCTTTCAATAAACTGTGCTTAGCCTAATACGAAAGATCACCTTATAACATCTGAACATACATCATACCTTTTATATTCATGTACATCCTACATAGATCCTTAACTTTAAAGGACTTTCATACTCTACATAGAAGGGAAGTTAATAGAAGTTAAGAAAGCCCTTAACTCTAATGACAAACCAATCTGGAGCTACAATCATGAAAGGAAAATAATAGAAAGATTTACCAACCATATAGAATAATGCAAAGACCAAACAGTGATTTGTAATTCTCACAAAAACTCTGCCAGTAGGAGAATATTGTTCACATTCTATAGAAAAGGGTAACATTAAGGCTCAGAAAAGTCAGATCAATATAAGCTTAGTCAAGGTACAATCTGGGTTTCCAACCTTCAGTTGTCAAATGGTGTTATAATAGCTATAAAAATTGTGACACTACCTTGCAAACAATTTTAAACACACAACAAACGTTAGTACATCTTCCTAACATTTTTACTCATTATGAAATTAATATATAAAAAGATATCTTAAGATCATCTAACATGTAAATATGAAGTCAGGATTTGAACACAAGTCTGGCTGTACCCAAAACATATTCACTTACAATTTAAAGAATTATGTGAAATTAAAATACTTATTAAACATCTATTATGTGAGATACCAACAAATCATGACTGAAGAAACTCCTACTACCACAATTCCTAATCTTGCCAATGACACAATTATTTGCTAATAATTACTAATTCTAAAGGCACAAACTATGTTACAAACACCTTATTCTTTCAAGATTTCACATCAATATATGCTACATGCTTAAAGATTTAATTCTAAAATTATTGGGACACGTTCACAAGAACAAAGCTGGCCAACTTTAAACTTAATGGGTTTCATACTATACCATGTACACTTGCTGACACCCCAAGATACTGGCAAACAGTTCTGGTGTTCAGGGTGACAGTACAAAAATCAAAGAAGTGCAATATAAAAGCTATGTGGCTGGCTTGCAACATGAACCAAAAAGAAAAAAGGGAAGGAATAAAGAGGATTAAAAAATTATCAAGAGAGAATATTCAAATATTATGCCCCAAATCAAATCAGGTTTGCACAACTTAAAAAATGTGAAGTGCTCTAAAAGAGAGAAGCACTAGAAGACCTAATTGCTAAGACCTCATGTAATAAAGCTAATGTGTTCCTCACCAACTCATGAAGAGCAAAACACGAAACAAAAAAAACTTCTCATAAATTTTTCCTATTAAGCTTGAGTGAATAATAACCAGTAATTCCAAAACCAGACCACCAAATGAGTCAGAATTACTGTATTCAAAAGTCCCATCTCAGTCACAAAATGGCATGGCTGGAAGAAGTCACATCTCCATGCTTGGGGCTGCCTAACCTGAAGAATGAAAGCTGTGACTAATCCATGGGGGCTGCTAGAGAACTGCTAGGGTCCCTCTCAAATATTAAAGTCCAAGATTTTATAAATTTTTAGCTAGTGTACTCTTTAAGGACAAACTCTTCCATCCACTTCAGTAAGAAAGAAGAACTTTACTTTCAGATGTTCTTCTCATGGCGTCTTTGCAATAAATAAACACCTTTTCCAAAGTTTTCTGTTCTATAATCTATACTTATTTCTTACCTGTTGCTCCTCTGGCATTAGTCTGAAATGGATTTGTAGAAGATGCCACAGAAGGACCAGCAGCAGCAACAAATGGATTTGTAGAAGGCGTAGCTTTAAGAAATTACAAAAATACACTATAAAATCCTAATATATTTGTATTCAATTAACAAAAATATTTGTTCATACATTAATGAGGACAGAAAACTAGAGCTTTTTGGGGTGCCTGGGTGGCTCAGTGGGTTAAAGCCTCTGCCTTCAACTCAGGTCATGATCCCAGGGTCCTGGGATCGACCCCCGCGTCATGCTCTCTGCTCAGCAGGGAGCCTGCTTCCTCCTCTCTCTCTGCCTGCTTCTCTGCCTACTGTGATCTTTGTCTGTCAAATAAATAAATAAAATCTTAAAGAAGAAAAAAGAAAACTAGAGCTTTTTGATAAATTGTTGCTTTCATAGTCTTCCAGTACTCCTAAGAAAATGCAATATATATATGAGCTTTATGTTTTATTAAAAAAAAATGTGTGTGTATATGTATGTGTGTGTATATATGTATGTATGTATATATATATATATATCTCCCAGAAACACAGTATATATATATATATATATATATATATATATATATCTCCCAGAAACACATACCTCCAAATGGAGCAGGCACACTTGAAGAAGCAGGCTGTGTCTGTGCAGAAGCACCCACTGGCACTGTTCCAAAAACATTGCTGAAAACAAACACAGAAGGAGTTCTTTTTACTTTTTTAAAGCAAAGGTAATCAGTGTAAAGGGTGGCCATACAATGTAGAAACAGGTAATACTGAGAATACCATATATCATTAGCAGTTACGTTTCAGGACTCATTTATATTCTGAAAAGTTACTGAGAATTCCAAAGAGTCTTTGTGTAAATATGCTGTATACTAACAATATGTACAGTAAAGAAATTAAAACAGAAAATTTTAAAAATTTCATTCTTTTAAAATTAACCATAAAGCTATTACATGCTCACTAACTAGCATTTTTATGATAGAGAATTATATTTTCTAAAACCAAAGGAACTTAGCAAAAATCAAAAATTTACATTAATATCACCACTCATTTTATTAGAAAAGTAATGTGAAGCTGTCAAGCTCATGGTGGATTCAAAAATTTTCTAAAATTCTAGTATTTGCTTGGACGTGTGAATTTTATCAGTTATTTTCCTTAAAGTGACAGACTTAAATATTCATTTTTGAGAAAAGTTTCTGCCAAATATCCAAACACGAATAACCATGGTATATCATTCTTACTTTTAAGGAAAACCAGTGTTCCATAAAGCAATGGATGTATTCATTATTATGTGTGGCTGGTTCATTCCACAATTCAAACAACCAAACAAGCTGACCTTCCTCAAGTTACCCACGATACTTCAACATGCAGCAGAAATTACTTGATACATACCTTGCTTGAACACAGAGAAAGTTAACAGTACATTATTTAAGGGTCAGGATTTAATAAAATTAGATTTTCTTAAAAGATTTTATTTTGGGGGGGGTACGAAAGAGGGGGAGAGAATCTCAAGCCAGCTCCCCGCCGAGGTTGGAGCCCAATGTGGGGCTTGATCCCACAACCCATGAGATCATGACCCAATTTGAAATCAGGAGTCAGACATTTAACCAACTGAGCCACCCAGGCACCCTAGTAAAATTTACTGTTTTGTCAAGAATATTGTAAGAATATATAAATAAGTCACAGGGTAGTAACGTACAGCACAGTGACCAGTCAATAATATTATAGTGCATATTGAAAGTTATAAAGAGAGTAAATCCTAAAAGTTAGCTTTGTATGGGGATGGATAGTAACTACATTTACATGATCATTTCACAATGCACACAAACATCAAATTATTATGCTGTACACCTGAAGCCAATTTTATATACCAATTACACCTCATGAAAATAATTAAAAAGAATATTCATAAGAAAAACTAAATCAAGACTATCCACAAGTAAAACTGAGTATGTGGTGGGGTAAGAAATACAATGACTATTAGATGACTACTAGTACAGTTTGGTATCACAGTCTTAATTTGTACTAAAGTGTTGGCAAGTTTTTACTTGTCACTGCTTCTGCACCATCAATACAAATGTCAATACTGAAAACACAAATAACCTGTGAAAATTATTATGACTGTAGTTTTAATTTCAAACACACCTTTGAAAGGGTCTCACGTACCCTAAATGTTCCATGGACCACACAGTATGAACCACTAATATACTGTAATATAGTATCAATAAACCATTTGTTATGTATACCTAGGTTTCCAGACTTTATGGTTACCTTGCTATAGGTCACTATTTCATATGTCTAACACAGACATCCTAATGAAACAAGATATATACAAATACTCTAAACTTTACTTTTTAGATTCAGTTTTCCTGCTTGGCATATAGAAAAATTAATTACTGGAGAATCCAAGTAGTGTTACAATCTTCCCATTTCTCTCTAGAAAAGGTGCTTAAGGGAAACAAAAAGGTACTCAGATAACAGAAGAAAGAAGAGACAATCTGCAAACAAAGAGATGGATAAAGTACTGTGTGGTAAGTCACCTGTACTTCTGCATATGTTTTCTTTCAGAAATGTAAAAGTTACAACTAGAAGAGTTTTCAAAGCTCTATTGCTGTTAAAATGTGGTAAGACTTCCTGCTGCCAAAAATACCCTCACATCAGATATATCTGAACACAGTTAATGGTATGCCTATGTGTTAATACTAGTAGGACACCAATGAGATACAGAATTGGATCTTGGGTTCTCTTGCAAACATTTCTAAAAATATTTATTTACAACTAAAGCTACAACATGTTACTTTCAGTGTTTAGTCTTCATGACTGAAAAATGTACCTTAAAAGTATATAATTTTCTAAATGGCTTCTCTGCTCAGTATAATTAAATCTGTATATAACTCCTCACTCTGAGATGTGTACATACCCTCAACTATAACTTTAGTGTTCAAGAAAGAAAAGTAACAAAACCTCTGATTAAATAAAAAGATAAAATGACAATTACTCAAGGATATTTGAATTAGCAAATTAAACTCAGTTTCTGCAAACTATAAAAATACTCAAGAATTTAAAAAATATGTCACCAGTCATCATTTAACATTATTATTCAGAGTCGAAAAAAAGATGACAACATGAAGCAGGAACACTGACTGAGACAAGGTACCTGCTAGCATTACTTGTGGAAGTATATGCGTTACTGGAAGTGGCTGCAGAGCTGAAAACGCTGTCTAGTTCTGCCAGGGCTGCATATTTGTCTGAGGATGCACTTGACTGAGTGGGAACTGAAACCACAGAACCAACAGGAGCTTTACCTGCGGTCCCAAAGCCACTCCCCTGATCACCACCTATAAATGAACAAAAACAAATTACACTGAAATTTTAAGTTATGCTTACAATTTATCAACCACATTTGCCATGAAACACGTGTAAATTTAAAGCTGATTTAAAGCTAAGCAAATAAATGGATAGAACGCCAGTTTTATCTAATAAACTACGTAGAAACCATTGGACAAGATTAATTGCTACACATACCACTGTGGTAGAGACAAAATACTGTTTCTGTAACAAAAATGAACATTGTAACAATAACATGTCTAACTTATGTATAAAGAACATGTTTTCAAAGTGCTAAATTAACATCTCCAAAAAACAGGTGATTCTCACGATTGTGATGTTCACTATTCAAGTGAACGTTCAAATTTATAAAATACCAGACCCAATGTGAACAACTCATTAATAATATCATTTTCCCAGGGTTGTCCATGAAAAAATTAGAGACAGTAATAAAACGAAACATTCCCAATAGCACTTACCATGTGCCAGGCACTGTTCTAAGCGACTGAGATACAACAACACATACAAGTTCAATGCTATAACTACCCTCATTCTGGAGATGAGAAAGCATGGTCAGAGATAGATCAGGATGCAGACTCCAGTCCAAAAGCAGACCTCTGCTGTGCTCTACCACATTATGGATTTTGAGAGGCAAAATACTGGCCATAAGATCAAAACCAGCTATAAATATATACTGTAAAAATAATGGGTTTAGTTTTAATACCAAAATATTAATAGCAAAAATAGTCCAAAACAAATATATTACAAAAACCACCACATAACCCTCCAGTCAGCATTACTAATAGGATTTGTTGGGCCTCCACGGCCTTCCAACAGTGAAGCATGCTTTCTAAGACAAAATTAAATTTTGTCACTTAATTTCTTTTAAAATTAGAAGCTTACAAATAGTTTCTAGGACTTCCAAAAGGCCTATTATTGGATTATGGTAAATACTCATGAACTTTTAGTACAGACAAAATTTCTTCACAACTATGAAAAGCATAGTAACCTTAAATTATAATAAATACAACCAAATGTAGAGGACAGTTTAATATACAAATTTGCATTTATTTTGTTTAAAGTTTAATACCTTGCCCAGCACTGAAGATATTGTCTAAATTAGCAAGTGCTGCATATTTGTCTGTAGTCTGTAGACCAGCTTTGTTCGTTGAAACTTTACTAACAGCTGATGCTGTTTGATGACTCTGGGAAGTATTGAAGGTTCCAAAATCAGCACTGGAGGATTTGGGGAAGTTATCAAAATGAGCAAAATTAGCATTTACTGATCCAGCACTTCCACCTGTAACAGAATAAACAAAACACTTAAAATTTCTAGACTTCTCCCAAAATCCTTTGATAGATTATGTGATTTCTTCCTTAATTAAGTGTTCTACAAGCAATTCTATTGGCAAATGGCATTTAACTTTAATAATCTACGTATGACTTTTCATAATTTGAGAAACTACGTTTTCAAAGGCCCTAGAAACATGCAGGGTAACAAGTTACTATGTATTAATTATCTACACTGAAGTGAAGACTATAATTCATATAAGAGTAACTCCGTGCTACTGGGTTTTAAACTGAGTTACTTTATAGACTATTCAGCTATCTATATACTATCACTTTTTGCTAGTTCTCCCTGAACAGTCTCCATAAGCAAGATGCAAAGTATCTTATAAGATCTTATAGCTCCAATACAGACATGGTTGAAACAAATCCCAGGGTACAGATTTAAAATGTTTAAGATGTACTATTTTGATCCACAATTTCTTAAAATGTGGTCTTTGAGCTTTAGGCTTATTTTACTTGAAGACCTAATATTTAATTCCATATAATAATTTAATGTACGTATAATATCATGGTTGTCCTCAGTAAAATCATGCCCTATTATATAGTTCAAAGAATAAAAATTATAGTATACAATGCATAATCGAAATATCATACCAATTTTTTAATTTATAGATCACAATTCACCTAATGGTCATTACCGTATATAGCCTGCTAAGAATTTAAAGACTGTTCTGTCCTCTAGAGACTTCTCTAAAGTACTATCAAAAGATTAAAGCCAGACTATTTCATTCTATGCTTTTGATGCTGCACTGTTGGTATTAGTTCTTTACCCTACATATTAGTTTCAGCCATCAAAATAGTATATAGAGTCAAATATTAAATGACAGCAAAGCACAATTACAGATGTTCTAAAAAACAGAAAGATACAGCTCTATTGAAAAAAGGAAACACACTTTTCCATCAAGTAGTATTATAGACATTGTAAAATTTGCACTGATAAAATATCTTTCAGGAATTAAACTCCAGTTGTTTTCAATCAAAACTAAGTAATGTGTGTTGGTATTTAACACGGTGATCTGTTACAAGCAGCTGGTGAACAAAGTACATAATACTAAGCTTTCAAAATTTGATGAAATTTACTTCAAATTATTAAAAACTCAATAAGTCAACTCTTTTTTTGTATACTATTGTGTTCTCTAAGTCTGAGTTTAATAATAGTGAAAAGAGAATAAAAGTGAGAATTTCAGAATGATTATCATTAAAAGATGAGAAACATTCTATAACTGAAAAAATCCATGAAACAACATAAAACATACAAATTAGTAAGAGATGCCTACTTGACAACAGAACTTACTGTTGGAAGCCTGGAGAGGAAAAGCTGAAATAAATTCACCAAAACTGCAGCTAGATGAAAGCATTCTAAATGCTGGACAGCCAGAAATTATGTAAATGATGGAATTTAAAGAAGGGGAAAAAAAAAGAAAAATGAAAGAAAAAGCTTTAAGACAATACACAGAGTTAAAAGTTGAAAGAAAAATAATCAGTCAAAAATCTAAAGGAGGGTTCAATGAGATTCTGAAAACAATACATTTTATAAGAGCGTACTCAATGTTTAAAGACCAATTCCTGCACAGAAAACTACTTCCAGTCTGATTAGAGTTACTGTTCAATGGTCTCCTTTTGACTACTAGTATTTATCTTCTCAAGCTTGCTGCCCTGAAAATTGCTTATATTTTTCTATCTATGGAAGCAAACCATTAGCTTCCTTTATTCAGAGCCTAAATCAATGTGCCCTAAGATTCTAACAAATTTTTAGCTCTGTAATGCTCCTGTGCATAAAGAAATTTAAGGGAGATTCATATGCAGGAAAAGGAAAAGAGTAGACACTGAATTAGACAACACATCAGATAATTTAAAACAAAACAAAACAAACAAAATGAGCACGGAAAAAAATAAAGATTTCAGGTTTCCCCAGAGCTTTGTAAGGATTATAGAATTTAAGTTCAGAATAATTCTTCAAACTATATCTAGAGAGTTTTGTGTTTTAAAGTAAACATTGAAGCATAATGCCAGAGAAGCTCTACCTGTAGTTTGGGGCTGAAAAGGAGAGTGACTCGCTGTGGGGAAACCTCCAAAATTACTCGAACCACTAGACTGTCCAAATGCATCAAAGTTTGCAAAATCTGCATTTGCAGAATTCTGAGCTGTAAATGGTAAGGAACAATATATGTTAATGAATATGAAAATTATAAATGAAAAATATGACAAATGAAATTTTGTGAAAAGTTTGTCTCACAACTCACTTTAAAGAGAATTCATTTAGAAATCAAATCTTAAATCCTACCAGTGTTTATTGAACCTATTTTCAAGCAATTCATTAAAAAGTATCCCCAAATTTCCCCACTTTGTATTAACAATAAATGTGTACATACACGATACACTTTGAATAACCTCAAGAATAGTACAATAAAAGTGATTCTATTAAAGGAAACTCTAAGAGCATTAAATACATGAAATACAATAATGTAAATACAGATGTAAGATTATAGATTACATTCTGGAAAATTCAGATTTAAAATGGTAGTAAGTGACTCATCAGCTATGTGAATCTAAAATACTGATACAAAGAAGGTTAAATTCCTTTAATATTCTTTTGGGTTTTTCTCTAAGTTTACAACTATTTTACACTATGGCATATAAAAATTAAAAAATTGAGGGACACCTGGGTGGCTCAGTTGGTTAAGCCTCTGCCTTCGGCTCAGGTCATGATCCCAGCGTCCTGAGATCGAGTCCCACATCGGGCTCCTTGCTCAGCGGGGAGCCTGCTTCTCCCTCTGCCTCTGCCTGCCACTCTATCTGCCTGTGCTCGCTCTCTCTCTCTCCCTCTCTCTGACGAATAAATAAATTTAAAAAAAATTAAAAAATTGAATGTATAACAGAGACATGATTGCCAAACAAATCTAAGATATTCACATTCTGTTAAAAGCCTGCCATTCTTCACATATATTAAAATTTGAGAAATGATGAAAACAGTAAAATTTATAACATTAGTGTACTTCAGACCCAGTGAAAAAGATCCAACTGGTATCTTCCCACAGGTCATCAACAAAAAAAGAGCAAATTTTTAGGCTTCTCTAAACTTAAAATATGTAGCTAAGTAAAATAATTCAAAAGTTTTTTTTTTAAAGGCTAAAATGGATGTTGAATAAGATTTTTATAGAGAATATAATGAGAAGTGGCTGGTATGCAGGAAAGGGAATGTTAAGTGGGAAGAATGAAAAGCATGCCCAAAAGATAAAGGTTAAATGCCATCAACATAGTAAAAGTCAGCCACTTTAAATCCTTTGCAGGCAGTATCACTTCAAGGAAGTTCCCGTGAAGAAAAAAATCTTGTAAATGAGTATGGCTATATCTAACAGTTAAACAACATGTGTTTAATAATAATGAAAAAAATTAAAAACTCAAATGGCCAGCAATGCAGGATCACTTAACTATACTACAGAACACTGCAGAAATATAAGGCAGCCATTTAAAAAAAAAAAAAAAAATCACACAGAATATGTAGTTCTATTCAAAAATGCTTATCACAAAGTAAATAAGATAAATAGGTTAAATAAATTCCAAATACATTTTCATTTGCCAATTTTGTTAGCATGGTACCACATGCATGGAAAATCTGCATTTTTATTACCCAAAGTAGTGAATTTTCAGATTGGTTATCATTTTCTCCTTTGTTTGCTTGAGTCTACTAACCTTTTGCAATAAATATGTATTCTAACTTAAACCCCAAAGAAGTTACTAAATAAGAAATTTTCTACTAACAAAGTAAAACATTATCCTAGGAAGATAATCAAGAAAACTTACAGCACTTTATGTAATTACTCTTTTGTGTCTATCTGAAAGGGTATGACTGCAGCAGGGGGAAATGCACCTAAAGTAGACCTCTTTTTACTAGACATCTGAGCCACTTCCCTTTCTATGTCCTTACATCTAGCACATCTGACAGGTGGAAGGGCTATGCTATATATACATATCACTACTGACACTCTGTTCTTGAAAACCTTTTTTAAACACATTTGTCCTAGCTCTCAAACATTACATAGTGGTATCTAAATTAAAAGGCTGCTTATTACATAACAAAATAAATTTTGCATTTTTTGGATACTCTGAAATCTTTTTGTTATTATTTCTACTTCACATAATAAAATTCAATTTCTTTACAGGCTGATATTTTACTTTCCCAAAAATAAATACAATGAAAGATAAACTAATAAGTTATAAATAAAAGATCAATGTACTGAAAAATATTTTGGAAGAAATATGTACATAAGTTTAAATCATAAATATAAGTTTAAACCCAGTTACCACTTAGTATAACCAAATAAGCTTATGGAAAGGGAATTTAAAATAATCAGAGAATTCCATCTTAACATAAAAACTGTAGAGCCTTGGGGCACCTCGGTGGCTCAGTGGGTTAAGCCTCTCCCTTCAGCTCAGGTCATGGTCTCAGGGTCCTGGGATCAAGCCCCGAGTCAGGCTCTCTGCTCAGTGGGGAGCCTTGCTTCTCCTTCTCTCTGCCTCCCTCTCTGACTACTTGTGATCTCTGTCTGTCAAATAAATAAATAAAATCTTAAAGAAAAATTGTACAGCCTTGGACAAGTCCCTCAACTGCTCAAGCTCTACCAGTTTTTTCACTACCAAAACAATAGGATTCAGTAAATGGCCTGTACTTGCAAATCCAGCAGTATGACTACAAATTCAGCAGTATGATTCTATAATTTATAAAACAACGGGAATTAATTTTTAATAACTTTGGAATACTAGGCCCAGAAGAGGAAAATTCTACTAAAGGCAAAAGAATTCGAATATTTTACTTATAAATAATACAACTATCAACCAAAAGAATAAAAGAATATGGTACAGGGAGTTCTCAAATTTAGAGTAGGTTATATTTCAAAAGACAAGTTCTAAGTTTTTTGAACAACTTAGTTGTACATTTGAGAGTAAATGAAATGGATCTATACCTTGGAGAAAAAGGAATTAGGTCCCTAAGCTGGTTCATCACTTATAACCTCCAATATATGTGAGTATGTAGTCTACAATAATATATATTCTACAGTTAACTTACATTTAGACCATTATAAGGAAAATATACATTTAGCACATTTGAAACATCATCAGGAAACAAATCAGTTCAACATAATCCAATTTGTTAGTCAAGTCTACTTTATCACATTTATAAACACCGGTGTTTTCCAACCAGAGCACCAAACACATTAATCAACTACCATTAGATTAATCATTAGATTAATCATTAAATTAATCATTAGAGCAAAGCAGGACTTTGTAATGCTTCTTTCAGTTTTTATGTGGAGACATTGAATCTACTCAGTGTCTTCAACAACTGGTTATAGTAACTTTTAAAATTGTTAAGTACCATAGAATGAAATTTTAAAAACCACAATTTTGGAAAATAAACACTAATAATTTCAGTAATACAAAAACTACTATCTGGAACCTCAAGCGATCTCTATACAAAGAAATATAAACTGAACAGAATGTGACAAAACAGTAAATATGCTTTTTAAATATAATCTTATCTCAAAGACCACAAAGAAGTAATCTCAGTTTAAGAATTTAAGGCACTAAAATTAATCAGCCTGAACCTTGTTGAAAACTGTCTTTCATCTCCCGTGAAATAGGGGTACTCAGGAGAAAGGAAGATCATCAAATTCAGCTGAATTTGTTTCATCTATACATTTAAATTTTTCAACCTCAACACCTAGAAAGAAAACATTTCACATTAAATAAATAACTTTCTTGCTTCTCTTAAAAGAAAATCAGTGTATCTAGTAATCCTGAGCCTGTGTATCCATGTGGCAACAGGGGATTAGAACATCCCCCTTTGCACGTGGTTCCTTCATTGTATTACTCACTCATGTTAACTGGGTGGCAAGACAATGAAGTTTAACACCCCTAGTACAAGGTGTGACAAATATCAATGACAGTTTATAAGTTTGTGATATGTCTATTACCAAGCAAAATAACTATTAAATTCTGTAAGTTAATTATGTTTCTAACTGCACAAGTACTTCTGTAGAAGTTGACTTTTCCTGAACACAGCAATAACCACACCACTGATACACATCCTCACATACCATGTCAACCAGGATGTTTGGATGAAGATGTCTGGCTTTTAAGGCATTAAACTATCTGCAAACGTAACAGGTTTCCCTATAAAATAATACTAACTAGACTGGCATATCTGA
>PISX010010067.1:34843-72342 GCA_004024625.1 Mellivora capensis | reverse complement strand
TTCCACTATATCTTCTAGACTTCTAGACTTCTTTCTTTCTCCTCCCCTTCAGGGATTCCAATAATTCTGACATTGGAATGTTTCATGGCATAATTTATTTCCCTGATTCTGTTTTCGTGGCTTCTAAGCTGTTTGTTCCAGGCTTCCTCCTGATCCTTTCTCTCTATCTGTTTGTCCTCCAGATCACTAATTCTATCTTTTGTCTCAGTTACCCTAGCTTTTAGAGAATTTAGATTATATTGGAACTCATTGAGAGCATTGTGAACATCATCCCTGGTGGCTTTCAGTTCTGCCCTAATCAATTCCATTTGGTCATCCATGGCTTTTTCCAACCTAGCTATTGCCCGGATAATTATTAGCCTGAATTCCCTTTCCGACATAATGTCTATGTCGGTAGCCATTAGCTCTGTTGCAGAAGGCCCATCCTCTGAATTTTTCTTCTGTTGGGCATTCCTCCTCCTAGTCATTTTGATGAGAGGTGGCTGAATGAATGTAGCTGGATATATCGACCGTGGTGCAGTCAAGGTGCACCCTGGAAAGCTTATGAGCAATCAGGTGTCCCCACCCAAATGAAAGAAAAAAGGAAAAAAAGAGAGAAAGAGAAAGAGAGACAGGAAAGAAAGGGAATATAAAAGAGAAGGCTCAGCCCAAATGGGCCCCAAGGTAAGATTTACGAAGTATACAAATAAAAATAGAGAAACAAAAAGACTGATAAAAGTATGTGACAAGAGAAAGAATATATATATATATATATAAAAGCAAAAAAAAAAGAAAAGAACGTCGTGAAAAAGAACCCCAAGTATAAGATTTATATACTACCAGGACATACACGAATTCACAGAAACATTGGCGGCAGAAAAAGATGAGAGAGTGGTTATAAATTCTCAGTGTGGGTGAGGAAGGTTATTTTGATTCTTCCTGGATGTATCTTGATATCTTTGTTAAAGGACTCAACTTTCCTAAGATAACAGGGGATTAAAAATTGGTTTACCTATAGGGGTAACATTGATTGGGGAAAGGAGATTACCTTGAAGTTTAACTCTATATGAATATTAAAAAATAAAAATACAAAAAAGGAATAAACTAAACTAAACTAAGCTAAAATTTTAAAAAAAATTAAAAAATAGAAAAGCAAAATAAAAACACAGGTATATGTAATAAAAAGTTCAGGTTAAAAGGTTATTATGAAATTTGATGTACTGTACATCTTACTGTGATGGTAAATAGGTTAAAAAATTGTCTATATATAAAAAAAGAATGAACCAGGATAGTTGGAATGAATTTAAAATAAAAGTTGTATCTATGAAGTAGTGGTGGTTGTTCTTTTATTGTATTCCCCCTCCCCGGTTGGTTTTCTGGGGGAGGGGCCTGCCACGTGGATTTTCAGGCAATGTTCCCTGAGTTAAGTCCTCCTGCCCCCCCCCCAGGGGGTGGGCTCTGAGGAAACCAATTTTTCAGGCTTTTGTTCTCTGGAGGTTTTTATGTTTGTTTTTTTGTTTTCTTTCCCCTTGGCAGCTCTTGATGGTTTGGGGAGGTTTAGAGGAAAGCAAACTGCACCCAGACCTCCCTCTCAGAAAGAAGCCTCAGTCTGCTCCCCTCTGGGTGCTGCAGAGCACATAAGTTCCCCCTTGGCTGCTGGCAGAGCAAGTTCCAAGTCGCGGTCCCTGGGGACCCAGGAGCTCCTGCTTGTACCCAAAGCCACGACAGCAGCGGCTGTCTGGGCAGCTCCGGACCACCAGAGAGGTTCCAAGCAGCGATGGCACACTGAGATTTTCCTGCTGGCCCAGGCTGGGAGTGCCTGGTCTTTCCGGGTCCGAGAGCACTGAGAGCGCCGGACTGGTGCCTGCACGCACCTCTCTTAGGGGAGGGTGTGGGGCGTGCGCATCTCAGGCTCTGATAGCACAGCACTCGCATGGAAGAGTGCAAAAAGGCTGTGTTTCTGGCAGCTGGTGATGCTCCCAGCCCCTCACGGGACTCCAGGCGTTCTCAGGCACACTGGCTGCTTAGGGACCAAGACCTGGTTTCTCCACCGTCCTCTCTCTGGCTCAGCACCAGGGGAGGCTGTCCTGGGTATGCACTCTCAGCCTTGCTGGTGGCTCCGGGACCAAGACCTGGTTTCTCCTCCCGCACCCTGCCTGGCTAAGCGCCAGGTTGGCTGTCCTGCGTCTGGGGACTTAGCCCCTGTCCCTAACTGCCCCAATTCCCTCAGTTTCCCCCAGTGATCCTTTGCTCTTTTTGAGTGCTTTCAACCAGACTCCAGGTTAATGCTGGTCCCCAGGCGCAGGGCGCTCTCATATTGGGGTATCACTTTCCAAGGGGTCGCCTCTGGTGGCTCCCTCCCCCTTTTGTTTATCTTCTGATACTAGTCTGATGTTCCCACTCCACTTTACCTGCCCACTGGCCTCTTCTGCCCCCGTAGAGATCCAGACATGTATAATTCTGATCTCAGACTGATTTCATGGGTGATCGGAGTTCCTTGGTAGGTAATCAGCTCACTTTAGGGTACAGGTTGAAAAGGCGCCTCCTCCTACTTCCCCACCATCTTGTCTCCCCCTCAAAAATTATTCATTTTTGTAGTTGTAAAGTGGGGGTGAAAATAATATCTACCTCACAGTGGGGATTGGAGGCCTTAGCATAGGGTCTGCACAGAAGTGCTCCATTAAACTGAGTTAATATCACTATTACAATCAAGACCTTAATCAATTTTTATTTAATTAATCAATTTTGAGTTATTTTTTGTCCTTAGTATATGACAGGAGCCCAATTTTATTCTTTAGCATGTGCATATAATTTTCCCAACACCATTTTTTCCATCTTTTCCTCATTGAATATTCCTCTTCCCTTGTCAAATATTAATTCACTGTATATGCATTGGTTTGTTTTGGGGTTACAATTATGCCCCATTGGTCTGTGTATCTGTTTTCCTGCTTTTATGATGCTGTTTTGAATACTATAGCTTTGTAGTATAATTTGAAATCAGTAAGTGTGATGTCTCCAGCTTTTTTTTCTTGCTCAAAATTGCTTTGGCTATTTAGCAGTTTTTATAATTCCACATAAATGTTAGGATTTTATTATTTCTGTAGAAAATGACTTTTTGGAATTTTTACAGGGATTTCATTGAATCAACAGATGGCTCGAATAGTATATATATTTTAACAATATTAATTCTTCCAATACTAGAATAAAATATACATTTCCATTTATTTGTACCTTCAATTTCTCTCATCAAAGTCTTATAGTTTAGGAATAAAGATCTTTCACTTTCTTGGTTAAATTTATTCTTAAGTATTTTATTACTTATGTTGCTATTGCAAATGAAATTACTTTATTTCTTTATTTCTTTTTAAATAGTTTATTTTAGTATGTAAATACACAATTGATTTTGCTATGCTGATTTTGTATCCTGATGCTTCACTGGATTTGTTTATTAGTTCTAATATTTTTCTGGTCAAGTCTAAGATTTTCTGTATACTAGGTCATGTCATCATGATTTTCTCCTGTCTAAGCATACTGACCAGGACTTCCAGTACTATGTTGAATACAAATGGTGAGAATGGACACCCTTCTCTTGTTCCAAATCTTAGAGGTAAAGCTTTCAACCTTTCACTATTGAATTTCATGTTAGCTAAATATTTTTATTCACATCCTTTATTATTGAGGTATTTTCCTCCAAATCCAATTTCTTGAAGGTTTTTACCAGAAATGCATGTTGAATTTTGTCAAATGCTTTTTATTTGCATATGATCTGAGATGATCATGTTTATTCTATTTTATGTTATAAATTTTTCTATCATATTTATTGAGCATGTTGAACCATTACTAATATGTTCTAAAAAAATAATTCCTATTTTAAAAGTTGTAACTTTGGCTTATAACTATTGTCCCTCCCTTCCCACTCTCTGTCTTTGGTGTATTTTGTCTTCTACATAATTTAAAAGACAATGCCTAAAAATTAGTTTATCTTTTTAGACACTCCACATATAAAAATGTAATTTTTTAGTTTTTGTTTTCTGTCCCTGCCAGGCTTTATATTAACATATAATGCATTATGTGTTTCAGGGATACAGGTCTGTGAATCATCAGTCTCTAACATCAATGACTAAAAGGGGGTGTGGATTGAGGTCTAAAAGAGCAGATAATTTTTATGTTATTGAAGTTAAACTGATAAACATTCCGATTAGAATGTTATAACTTTAGAATAGTATATATAATCCCCATGGTAACCACAAAGAAAATAGTTACAGAATTTACCAAAACAGAAATGAGCATATAATCAAAACATTTCACTAAAAAATATAAACTAAATACAAAAGAAGGTAATAAGGTAGGAAATGAAGGACAAAAAAAATTATAAAGGAATAGAGAAAATAGAAAAATGAAAGAAGTTCCTCTTCATTGGAAATTACTTTAAATGTAAATAGATTAAACTTTCCAATCAAAAGACAGAGATTGTCAGACTTTATGGGGTGGGGAGAAAAACATGATCCAACTATACTACTTCGGGCAAAGACTCACTTTAGATCACTAAACCACAAATAGATTTAAAGTGAAGAGATGGATAAAGATATTTCATGCAAATATTTACCAGAAAAAAGCAGGGTGGTTATACTAATATAAGACAAAATTGATTTTAATTTTAAAAGGCTTACAAGAGGGGTGCCTTGGTGGCTTAGTCACTTAAGCATCTGACTCTTGATTTCGGCTCGGGACATGGTCTGAGGTTCACGAGATAGAGCCCTGCATCAGGCTCCACGCTGGGCACAGAATCTGCTTAAGATTCTCTCTCTCCTTATCCTTCTGTCCCTCCCTTCCCGCTCTCTGTCTTAAAAAAATAAGTAAATAAAAATGTTTACAAGAGATAAAGATTATATATTTATAAAAGTTTTAATTCAACAAGAGTATATAAGAATTATTAATAATTACACCCATACACCCATACCCATACTGACCATCAAAATATATCAGACAAAAATTTATAGGATTAAAAGAAATAGATATTTATACAATAATAGTCTTTAGTATCCTACTTGGATCTTGGAATATGAGTTCAGGCTCCACACTGGGCTCCACATTGGGTGTGGAGCCTACTTAAAAAAAGAAAAAAAATAAGAAAAATATAGATATACATATCTTTTATGATCACAATAGGATTGAAGTAAGCATCAGTAACAGAAGGAAAACCAGAAAATTCACAAATTTGCAGAAAGTAAACCACACACTCTTAATCAATTAATAAATCATAGAAAAATCACAAAGGAAATTCAGAATATACTTTGAGATTAATTTAAATGAAAACACCATGTATCCAAACTTACACAGTGAAAATAGCGTTAAGGGGGAAATGTATGGCTATATACACTTCAGCATTATT
The DNA here is from genome assembly GCA_004024625.1 of Mellivora capensis. NCBI lineage: Eukaryota > Metazoa > Chordata > Mammalia > Carnivora > Mustelidae > Mellivora > Mellivora capensis. Next base: position 66,971 of record PISX010010067.1, on the reverse strand, counting down.
CACAATACCCAAAAGGTGGAAGAAACTCAAGTGTCCATCAACAAATGAAAGAATGAAGAAAATGTGGTATATACACACAATGGAATATTATTAAGTCTTAAAAATGGAGGAAATTCTGACTTATATTGTAACATGGGAGAACAAGGACACTAAGCTAAGTGAAACAATTCAATTACAAAAAGGCAAATGGTGTATATTCTACTATGAGGTACCTGGAATAGTCAAACGCATAAAAACAGAAAGTGGAATGGTGGTTACCAAAGGATGGAGGGAGAGGTGAATGGGAAACTATTGTTTGGTGTGTATAGAGTTTCAGTTTTGCAAAATGGACAGTTCTGGACATGGATGGTGGTGATGGTCACAACAATATAAATGTATTTAATACCACTGAAGTAAACTCTTAAAAAGGGTTATAACAATTATCATATGATCTCACTGGTATGTAAAATTTAAGATATAAGGCAGAATATCATAGGGAAAGAGAGGGAAAAAATGAAACAAGAAGAAACCAGAGAGGAAAAAAAAGTCATGAGACTCTTAATTTCAGGAAATAAAGTGAGGGTTGCTGGAGGGGAGGGGGGTGAGGGAATGGGGTAGCTGGTGATGGACATTGGGGAGGGTATGTGCTGTGGTGAGTGCTGGGTGTTGTGTAAGACTGATGAATCACAGACCTGTACCCCTGAAACAAATAATACATTATATGTTAATAATAAAAGTGGTTAAGATGATAAATTTTATACTATGTATTTTGCCACAATAAAAATTTTTATTTAAAAAGAAAGAATTAAAAAGTCACTGATTTTCTAAAATTACTCAGGCAAATAATGTCTGGGATCAAAGTTAGAAAAATAATGGAATTACCTACTGAATTGGAGAAGATATTTGCAAGTGACATATCCAATAAAGGGTTGCTATCCAAAATATATAAAGAACTTATAAAACTCAGCACTCAAAAATTAAATAATCCAATTAAAAATGAGCAGAAGACATGAACAAACATTTTTTTTCCAAAGAAGACATACAGATGACTGATAGACGACATGAAGAGATGGTCAACATCACTCATCATCAGTGAAATCAAAACCACAATGAGATATCACCTCACACCTGTTAGAATGACTAAAATAAAAAACACAGGAAACAGCAAGTGTTGAAAAGGATGTGGAGAAAAAAGGAACCCTGTGTATTGTTGATGGCAATCCAAACTGGTGCAGCCACCATGAAAAACAGTACGAAGTTTCCTCATTCTACTGGGTATTTACTCAAAGGATGTGACTACACTAATTTGAAATGATATATGTACCCTTGTGTTTATTGCAGCACTATTTACAATAGCTAAAGTATGAAAACAGCCCAAGTGTCCATCTACCAATGACTGGATAAAGATGTGATATATAATATTCACTTATATATGAATATTGTTCAGCTTTAAAAATGAATGGAATCTTGCCATTTGCAATAACCTGGATAGAGCTAGAAAGTATTATGCTGAGTGAAATAAGTCAATCAGAGAAAGACAAATACCATTTGATTTCATTCATATGTGGAATTTAAGAAACAAAAGAAATGAACAAAGACAAAAAAAAGAGAGAGAGAGGCAAAGGCAAATCCCCCCAAAAAAACAAAAACCCAGACTCGTAAATATAGAGAACAAACAGATGGTTACCAGAGGGGAGGTGGGTAGAAGGATGAGAGAAATAGATGATGGAGATTAAGAATACACTTACCTTGATGAGCACTGAGTAATGTATAGAATTGTTGAATGACTAAATTATACAACTGAAGCTAATATAATATATGTGAACTATATTGGAAGAAAGGGAAGGGAAGGGAAGGAAAATTGCCACCTGAGACTTCAGGTGGATTTTGTAAATATGTGTCAATATCCATTTTATTCTTAGTATCATTTCTTAGAGCACATTCCTTTAGTAGGCTTTGGTAACAACACAGTGCTCAGGACCATAACTTTTTTAAGTTTCTGGGAATGGGAAATCAGGTTCCCACAACACAAATAGAAAACTGCAAAAAAATTAGTACATAATGAAATGTCTTTATTATATCTCATTATATCAACTAGTCAGTGCAACTCAACTCTTAAAAAGCAGCATATAAAGTATAGCTGAATATGGGATGGAATGGATTTAAACAATTTGATATCACGGGGATGAGAGTTCCAGAAGTAAGGACAGCAAAGGTCTACAAAGTTCTGAATTTGTCCAGACTCAGAGAATAACCTTCTCATGTTTGGTCCTGTTGCTTTTTCTATAGGCTCCTACAAATGTAGCTCTTTATAAATAATAGGATAAAAATGAGATGAAGAAGAAAAAAAGAGAAAATAATTCTTATTCTCATTTTATATAGGTCAAGTCAAAGTATTTGTGCAACACAGTGTTTCCAGATCCATCAGTGTTCCTTCTAACTATGCAAGATAACTTAAAATTGGAATTTTGCAATTTTTAACATTATTAACTTTGAAACTTTTAAAGTGGTTGTGAAGAAAGGCCCACATGTGAATTAGAAAGACAAGTGCATTTGCCTTATTTCCTGACTGAATGTCCAGATGAAAACCTAAGAAAGGAAGCATTGAAGACGTGACCACAATTGTGCATACATAGGTGAAAATGAACTAAGGAGGTGGTTGATGAATGTGGTGCTGATTGTCCAGCAGGACAAGCAATTTTGTTTATTTGATAGTTTGTACAGATTGTGTTTGGCTTTGAAATGTTTTTAATTTTTTGGCAGCTGAAGCCTCTGTTTCTTGCCTCTAATCCCAAGCATTTCAATATGATGTCATTTAAAGATGGGAACCAAGATAAAACAGGCATCTTTGGGATAAAAATTAGCCAGCTGCCAGGAAGTAGAGGGTTTTGCAATAAACAAATGAGAGTGCTGTCACTTGCACAGCCCAAAGGCTGTTCAATGAGTCTGTTAATCATTTTCCCTGCCTCTACTAAGATAGTCCCCTCTGTCCAGGATGGCCATCTATGACTCCCCTGTGGAAAAGGGGAAAGTCAAGATGCAGTGCCAATGTCCAACAATATTCAGGGTCTTTGCAATGAAAATGTTAGATATTCTGTCAAATTATATTAGTTAAAGGCATAGCACTTAATTTCACTATTACATTTTGTTGGGAAATGAACCCTTTCATATATTCAAATGTATAAAGAGGCACTGAGTGCCAGTGAAATTATGTGATATCTGTGAAAATACCTCAAAAACTATAAACTATTCTTTGAAAGTTCCTAAATACATATTCTACAAATAAAATTATTTTTTCATATTAATAGGATCAAAAGCTATAAGTGGCACAAGCCTGGAATTTTGGTTTCAGTTTTATTATTTTATATTACTTCTACATCCATAATAGATCATGGTTAACACCCCTTAAAACTAAAAAGGCATTATAATAGAAGACCATAATAATAGAATATAAAGATACTTTTATGAGAAGAAGCAATAAATATTCCTAAAATGAAAACATTAAGAGTTATTGGATATAACAATAAATTACCTTCTAAATAACCAGAAACTTCCTTAATGTATTAATATAATTTCCAACATAAAAATATTTTTCATGCAACCCAGAAATTTCACTCTGAGGCATTAACTCAAGAGAATTAAAACACAGAGGTGGTTGTGTGCATGCTTGCAGATTGCAGGTGTGTGCGCGCACACACACACACACACACAACTTGTAAATGAATACTTATAAAAGTGCTTTGCATAATAACTCAGCTCTGGAAACAAGACAAATGTTCATCAACTGATGAATAAATAAAGAAATTTGGCATAGCCATAAAATAGAGTATTATTCAATGATAAGAATAAAATACTAACACACATACACACGGATGAATCTCAAAACATACTGTTAAAGAAGTCAGCCCCAAAAGGCAACAAAAAATTATTTTATATAGGAATTCCTAAAATAGGCAAAACTAACCCATGGTAGATCAGTGTTTGCTTGGAGGCAAGGAAGAGGAGGTTGACTTCTAAGAGACACAAAGAAATATTCAGTATAATGCAAAAGTTGTAAATGTCGATTTTGGTGATGCTCACTACTTGGGTGTGTATTAGTATATTGGTGTGAACAACCCTAATTAGAGTAAAGGTTCAGCAGTTGGGTAAGCAGTAGTATTTGTAAATTTCAAAAGCTCTTTGGAAACTTTGGAAGCCACCTATTAACTAAACTGTGGAGCAATTTTGGCAGAGATTATCTCACTACCACCTTGTGGCATGTCCCCAAAATTTCCTTTAGTTACCCAAATGTTCTCAGGAAATACAGACCTCTACTTTTTAAAACCTTAAACAAATTATAGTGTGAGCTTAGTGGGGGTCCTCATTTCATCTTGCCAGACTGTTGAAGTTTAGACAAGACCCAACTTTGGCTAATAGGAGTGATTTGGGTTCTTCCAGTAGCTTGCAGAAGTTTATCTTCATCATGGGATTGTTTTCTTCTATGATTGTTTTAATGGATTTATTCCTACTCCATGTCATGCCATCCAGCAGGAAATTGCCTATCACATTGCATGCTGATGTTTATGCTAATAAACGCCTTGTGGTTGAAGCCACTTTAAAAATTTTTTCACTTTCTTGTTAGAGTTGTGCTGTCAAATACAGTAGACACAAGGCATGTCTGGCTATTTAATTTCAGTTTAAACTAAAATTAAATAAAATTTAAAATTCAGTTCCTTAGTTTTGCTGTCACATTCCAAGCATTGAATATGTGTCTTGTAACTGCCAAATAATGGTGAAAATATAGAATAATTTCAACATCACAGAAAGTTCTATTGAAAAGTGCTCCTCTGGAACATGGATGAGGACTTTTCAAAATTTCTTGCCTTTTAAAATTATCACCACCGAATTGTGGTATCCAAGGTCAACTTTAGGGCAATGATATTCTAGACTGCTGATTCTTTCCTTTTCACAGATCTAGGAACTATAGGTATAATTCTAGCTACAATTTCATAAAAAGCAAATCTCTTACTGCAAATCTCTTTTAAGGCCTTACCCTTTTATTATCTAAGTTTAGTTTATCACCAGTTCTCTCCAATGGTACATTTATTGGTACTAAGTGATGTGGTTCCCTCATGTCATGCAACAAAAGGAGTTTTACACAGAGGTGATTCCCTCCTTCTCCAATAACAACTGGTGAATAAGAGCTGGTGTACAGCACCGAATCCACTGTAGTTTCCCTCTAAGTTTACAATAATCTCACAGAAAATTTGGGATATTTAGGAGCTAGGCAGAACATGCCAATTAAATCAACCACAGTGGATGAAATAGAATAGGAAATAAATAATTGAATGAATGAATGATCAATTCTTACTGTGTTGATTAAGACTGTCCAATATACATGATAGAGATTTCCAAATATGTTCTCAATGAAGTCTTTGTTAAAATCTTGTAATTAAAGAGTGGAACCTTTTCCAAATTATTAGTTTGTGGGTGTACACACACATACACACACACAAGGCTTATGAGACTTATATTCTTAAAGTTATTATTACAGAAAGTATGAAGCTATGCAAACTTCTACAAGTTAGGAGAAAAATAGTGAACTACCATGAGGCTTTTCCCAGGAAAATTCCTGTCCTCGATTTATTTTTTTTTAATATTTTATTTACTATTTACTTGGCACAGAGAGAGAGAGATCACAAGTAGGCCGGAAGGCAGACAGAGAGAAAGGGAGAAGTAGGCTCCCTGCCAAGCAGGGAGCCCAATGCAGGGCTCCATCCCAGGACCCTGAGACCATGACCTAAGCCGAAGGCAGAGGCTTAACCCACTGAGCCACCCAGACACCGCCCCCCCATCCTTGATTTAAAACTGACTCCCCAGTCAACATTTAAGAATGAATTGCATTAAAAATTGAGATGAACATGACTTCTCATTAAAAGTGAAAATAACTATCATTATATAGCAATGATAAAATCCAATCTTTAAAAAACTACATTGAGCTTTAAAAGGAATATTTCACTTTAAGTAACATGTTCCCAACTTCATCATTCAACTTATCACATAAAATATATTTGCTTCCTGGTGGCTTTGACAGTTTGTTAGATAATGGAGTAATTTATATGTTTTATTAATGTGTAAATTAATTCTGATGTGCTCCAAATTAGGAAACTTGGCAGTACAGTACTTCAAAAGAAAACTTGACATTTTCAGGTTGGACTCACACTATTTTTAAATGTTACCTAAAACCCAATTACACAGATCAAAGCAAAGACAACTCCACACAAACTTGAAATGTTTGTCATATCAGAAATTGTTATCTGGACTGATTAACCCATGGTTCTTATAATTACTTCTTTAAATATTATAATGTTTTAAAATATAAATTAATTGAATTATTCTCATAAGTCCATGTTTTTATCACTAAAGGTTTATAAGGTATAAATAATACATTTAATAACTCAATCCAACAAGTTCTTAGTGAGTAACTATTTATTGCACAGTATTTTCCTAGGCCTTGAGGAAGGGACCCAATAAATGAAAGATACAAAACCTTTCCAGAGAGTCTATGTTACAGTAGGCAGGAATTGGAGGTAGTTTTAGATGCAGGTGACTAAAACTAGCTTATGATATATTTTTACCTACATATAGTGTATTTCATAAATAATATGTATGTTCAGATTTTCCACTTAGTAATCAAAAAGAAAATCAAAGGCACTGTTTTTTTTTATTAAAAGGAACAAATCTCTAAACAATTCTCTAGGAAATTCAAATCTTATTGGAATTGTATTTTGCTGAACTTAATTGAGTTTTGGGTGACCCTAGTTCTATAATGATAAGATCAGGAAAGAGAAGAATGCATCCATGCCCTTCTGCCTTCTCTGCAAGATGTCAAACATCATCAATTTTCATAACCTCAGAAAAGCCTATTGGCTTCTCTTCACTGGCGTGGGCTTGCCCTGCTACCATGACCACATTCAGAGTTGAATAAAATAAAATGTCATTCAATAAATATTGCACTTCTGAATATTTTAAGAGTAAATTCTGTGTGACCCGATAAGAACAAAACAAACATAAAGAGTTTCATTTTTATCTTAGGTATGGTACAAACTTAATATTGAATGTATGATCACTGCTATTTCAGCAACCCAAGATTCTTACCACCCCTGGGCATGCAATCCTTTCACTTCTAGATTATACTCTTCTGCTGATGGCTGATGAAATTGAACTGTGACCATAACACAACATTTACTATTACCCAAAAGGGGATTTCAAGAGACAGGTTGACCTTTGGAAATATCACTGGCTTAGTAACTTTTAAGATAATTTTATCTTGCAGGTTTGTTCACAATATATAGGGCCAATATTGAAAACTGTCACCAGTCTGCCTCTGTCACCAGCATAACCAGAATTGAGGAGTTTGAGCCATTGCCAATGAGATTGCCTGTCTAAATAAGATTTCGAAACCTATAATTGAGAGTAAGGCTTAATTACTAAAAGTTGTTTTCCAAGTACCCTATTATCAGATACATTCATTACCTTTTTTATTAAATTCAGTAATATGTGAAAGCTTTTTATAATTCACAAATAATACACTAGATGTTAATAAAAATAATAACAATAAAAGAATATTCTGCCAGTAACAATGCAAAAATTCCAGAGACTTGTCTAGACTCTATGTATGCAGAAAAAAAAAAACAATGTACACTGCAGAACCACATTCACTGAAGTTTTTTTCACTGCTTTCACTGCTATTTCGTTCAATAGTATATGCTAGCTTGTATTTTTAACTCTTTAAAGACAAGGTTCATATTTCAAACTGCTAACTCTGCCAAAATGAGTGTTACATTTCCCAAAGTCTGTCTCTTATCCAGGAACATCAGCATCATCCAGGACTCAGGTGAGGCACATTTTCACATTCCACCATGAACCTACTGAATCAAAACATGGTAGACACAGGACGAGGGACCAAGATGATTCTGATACACATTCAGGTTTGTGTAACAGAATCACACCAGGTGATTCTGATACACATTCAGGTTTGAGAATCACTGGGCTAGAGCATTGTAAGAGCCTCAGATATTGGGACCCACCAATGCTGGAGTATGTTCAGAACAATTCCTCTTTCTTTGTTATTGCTAGATGTCTCCAGGAATGTGGAAGTCACTGTATCCAAAATAACTCATTGAATCCTTGGAGAGATATTAAAATCATAAAAAAGCTTCTTCTTCCCATGAACCAAAACTCTTTAGAACCCAAGTGAGGACCTAGTTATTACAATTCCATTCTTAGGTGCTTAATTTTAAACAATGTATTCTTAATTCTAGTTGAAAATAATGGTCAAACCTATTTTATGCTAATTACCTTTCTACTTTTAGAAAATATTTCTCCTGTTATCTTTTTTTTTAATATGTCAGAAATTCACTTCATTTGCAAATGAACTTGACCCCTGGGTAACCCTAGGTACTAACAACTTTGGTGTTACCATGGACAGGATGGAAAAGGCATAACTTTCAAGGTTGTTTTGAGGGCTAAATGAGGTGCCACCAGATGCAAGTGGTTTAATTCTTGAAAATAACACGGTGATATTTCTCACTGTGTTTACCTTTCCTGGCTTCCTTCAATTACTTTTCCCCTCATCATTCCCACCAGCTCCAAGAAAACCTGTATTTTTTTTCACCTTCTTGATGCTAATCAGAATGTCAAAAATCTCTTCTTGGCATTTTTGGGAAGTATAAACTCATTTTCTATTTCAGTATTTCTGCATTTTCTCACAGTGCTATATCACAACCTGCATTCATTATGTGTTAGATATGCTTATTTTCATAATATGTGCATGTCCTTTAAAAACTAAATCTAAATTCTGATAAATGTTGTACTGTAGCTGAAACTTGAAAACATTATGCTAAGTGAAACAAGACAGTCACAAAAAGGACAAATGTTTGACTCCACATATATGAGGTATCTACAGTAGTCAAATTCATAAAGACACAAAGTAGAATGGTGGTTACCAGAGGCTGAGGGAAATGGGGAGTTTGTGTTTTTAAGGGTACAGAGCTTCAGTTTACAAAGACACAAAAAGTTCTGCAGATAGATGGTGGTGATAGTTGCACAACAATGTGAATATACTCTAATGCGTCAAACTGAACACTTAAAAATGGTAATTTTTTGTTATGTATATTTTACTGCAATAAAAATTTAAAAATTAAAGAGATTATGATTCATATGTGTCATATAAATATCTGTGAATTATGCTTACCTGTAGGAAATATCACTTAAAGGAAAATCTGATTTTTCAGGAGAAAATAGTATTGAATATTTTATATAATCACTCCAAAGCAACTGAAATGAATAAAAAACAGGTCATTATAGATTTTTTCCAACTGTTTGTACACAAGGATTTTTTTAATATGTCTGTACAATTCACATATTTCTTAACTTAGAAAGGACTTATTTATTCTAGTTTTTTATTCTAGTTTGTACCTTTCCTTTCATAAGTTTAAATACCAGTTTAAAAGAAATGTTAGGCTTAGACCAAGGGCCCCCATGTGTTCAATTAATTGGCACACTTTCTGTCAGAGGGGGAGAAGCTGTCTCACAAACAAGCTAGCTTGAATTGGCTCTGCTAACAAACCAGACCAACCAAGCTCCCGCCAAATGCTCACCCTCTGTCACTAACATTAGCCATTGTTTTGATGCATTTAAACCAGCTTTCTTTTACCATTATTGAAAGATTTTTAAATTGAAATGACAAATTTTAAAGAGTAGTTGGCAAGTCTACTATTTGGGCTACTGTCACTCCTTCTGTATGACTTTTTCTTCACCAAGATTTATTTTCCATTTTATGAATATAAATGTTATATAAGAATAGAAGGAACTATATATATAAACATAATTCTGTAAGCACAATACATGAAAATAATTTAAATGTTTAACTTTCAGATGAACAATTGTACTATCATTAAAAGGAAAACTCAGAATGCATTGTTTTATTTTTATGTTTGTGTCACATTAATATAATTAGCCATTGAAAAAATAGAGCAAAACCCTATTTTTGTAAATTAGCTCTGATTACAACACTTTATGTAAATGGAACTTGTGTATAGATAAAGATTTTAAAATATCAAGAATGAATTAGCAATCACTTGTTGGGATAGCAAAACTGGGATTGAACATCTTTTTGAGAAAATGAAAAGCACTGTCCCTGAACCTATGTTACTTTCTTAGAACAGTAGATGCCCTACATTTGACTTTCCAGGCTTTTGTGGGCTGTTTCACACCAATGGTAGGAGACCTCCTGTGAGTTCTGGAGCCCTTGTGCTCTGTGTTCCCACAGCACTTGCACAGCCAGAAGCCTCCTAATGGGGACAATGCTGCCTACTCAAAGCAGATGTGATTGATGTAAAAGGTGAACAGAGCCTGAGAGCCTTCACTTGCTGAGGATCATAGGATGGCCCACCACAACTTAACAGAAACCATGAGAAAGGCTGTTCTCTGTGGAAAGGAAATCCACTTTGCAGCATCATATCACCATTTCCATTCACACAATGGGTTTTTATGTATTTCTGTGTTACCACATTTTACCTAGTTTTCCAAATCTAAATCTTGTTAAATGTCCATTTTTCAGTAACAGTTTACATGAAGTAGGATTTGTGTGAGTACAATACTGCATAACCTCATAAAGTTTTCTATTTACTATTACTAATTACTACTATTCTATTCTGTTCTTCCTGTAGTGGTCCTGAACACCTAAATTGTTGGTAAGCTTATTGGGTGTAACAGCCATCTCTTCCTAGAATGATGTTCTCTTTCCAATTCTCTGACTCTAGTTTCTATTTTGGGTGACTCTCATCTTCACTGTGAAACTTGCCTGGTAGACAGCCATTCAAACTTGCATTCCTATCCACAGCTTCAAGTTAATTTGCTAAAAGTGATGTACTTTCTCGTCTGCATACCTTCCCCCCCCACCTCCCAGCCTAGCCCTCTGGCACTTTCAGTTTTTGTAGATAACCCAACTATTTACACTGCTACCCAAAGCAAATTCCTGAGTCATCTTTGATTCCTCTCACTCAAAACTGACACTGAATCACTAATGGAGTGCAGTAAATTGTTTCTCCTTAGCTGATTAAATATGTTTTGTTCTTTCCACTTTTACAACTCTTTTTTAGTTCAAGCTATAATTATCTTTCCTACATTGCCAAATACCTACAAAAGGGGAAATCATGGTCATTCCTATGAAAGTTTTCCATATGGGAGAACATGAAACATAATTCTTATGTCACACTACACACAATTATTAACTAATTATATGGCAATTCAAGATGGACAATAGACTTAAATATAAAAGATAAAACAATAGTGAGTCCAGAAAAATAAATAAGAGAAACATGGCTATGACTTTCCTGGTCTTAAAAGTAAAAAAAAAAAATCAAGCTTCATTCTGAGAGAACATATTTGCAATATCTATCATGCAATTGTGTCCAGACTATGTATCTCCAAATCAATAAGAAAAAACAAAAACCCAATTTTATTTTTTTATTGGGGAAATATTTGAATAGGCATTTTATAAAAAGATATCAAATGGCAATATGCATAAGAAAAAGTGTTCAACAAGAGTTGAACATAGTTGAACATAGTTCAACATTGGGGAAATGCAAACAAAACCTTAATGAGAAACAAGATATCACTACACACCAACTAGGATTCACAATTCCTAGTTGTGAATAGCAACTTGCTATTCAGTTGCATAGCTGAATAGCAAGTATTGACAAGAATTCAGAGTTTTCATTCGTGGCTGGTTGTGTATAAAGTGATTGAACCATTTTAGACAACCCTTTAACCATGTTTATTAAAGCTAAACAATTGCTTATTTTATAAGCTGGCAATTTTGTCACTAACCCAAGAAAAATAAGTATATATGTCCATCAAAAGATATGTGCAAAAATGTTTGTCACAGCTTTACTAATAATAGGGCCCAAGTGGAAATAACCAAAATGTCCATCAGACAGAATAATATATTTTAAAACCATGATATACAATAAAATGAAGCAGGTGTAGTGAAGTACTGCCTCATGCAACATCGTAGATGAAGTCCCAGACATATTATGGAGCAAAAAAAGAAAAAAAGAGACATAAAACCATATGTCCTCTATCATTACATTTACATGACATTCAAGATCAAGTATAATGAACAGAAGTTAGAAAAGCAGTTTTCTCTTTTGGAGGAAAGGTGTTCACTGAAAAGGCAGAACTCACAGTTCTGAATCCTGGAGATATTCTTTACTCAGTCTGGTTGGTGGAAACACTGGTATTACATGTATAAAATGTTAACACATTGCACATTAAGATTATGCACTCAATTTTATGATAGTAAAAATGAGAGCTATATACATACATAACTTTTTTTTTTTTTAATTTTAAAAACCCTCCTGCCTAATTGCCCATACCCCTTTCTGTCACCACAGAAGTTTTTCTAAAATCCCACAATGCTCCCGCCGTGGTCATCTTCATTTGATCCTTCTCCATTACCTTTAGGCAGAACTCTTTCATGGATTGTCCTATACCTCTATCTCCACATTTATCGCTCTCTCACTCCTCTTTGAGCTCCCATCATTCCATCCAACTCTATTAAAGCAACTGCAGTTCTTCCCCTTTCTCTTGAATCTTTCTGTCCCAATAGCACTTAGTAGAGTACATCTATGCAGTTACTAATGTGATTGCTGCATTATAACTATATGCTTCATTTTTCATACTAGATTGCTTACTAGATTTCCTTTCATACTAGATTACCTTAAAGATAAGGTCTCTAAACATTTTGCATTATATCATGTTGTGTTATCTCCTGGATTTCATGCAATGAAGCACACAGACTCCAGAACAGGAGCACAGAATGGAACATAAAGTGTAGCTGCCCCCAGGACTTTGTATTGTTTTCAAGTAATACATTAGTGGCTATAGAATGACTGTTGTGAGTCATTCTATAATAGGATAAAAGCTGTGAGTGTTAAATCTTCATGGATGAACCTTGATTCAAAGAAGTGATCTTTAACTTCCTATGGCTATTAGACAATAGCACCTCCATCCAATAACTACCCAATATTCAAATTAGTTCATTTGGGGAGTGATAATGATGTGCATTACATCTACTGCTCTTTTAAACCTTCAAAACATTTTACAAGCACTAATTAATTTTCCCAGAACCCCTGCTAGGTAGGTGTTAGCTTTGAATGTCACTTCATGCCGTGAACTCTGATGCGTCCATAATTAACCTAAGTTTGCAAAGCAAACATGCAAGACAATTGCAGTGGGTGAGGGGCACTGAAGATACTGGTAGCAAGTAGAGGAAGAATGACTTGTTTTTTAAAGATTATTTTTAGCTAATGGTCCTTCAATTTTTAGTATGAACTTAGAAAGCACTTTGAGAAGTGTCAGCAATAGCAATTATGGTAAGACAAGTAAGTTTTCTATTAAATTGAATTATTAATAAGGACATTTTGCACACTATTTATATTTCTTATTTTATCTTATCTTTTCCCTTTGGTTCTTTGCAATAGTGTTAATTTGACTATTATCTACCATACAATTTGGGGATTTAGATGGGACTGACCCAAATGTTGATAGAATACAGATAGTCTTATATGGATCAATACATATCATTTTGGGGGCACCTAGTGGCTTGGTCAGTTGAGTGTCCAACTCTTGATCTCAGCTCAATCTTGATCTCAGGGCATGAGTTCAAGCCCCACATTGAGTTCCACACTGGGCATGGAGCCTACTTAAAAAAATAAAATAAAAAATAAAAAAAAGCCCACCATCATTTTCATTTTTTGCCTAAAATATCTTGCTAGTAACAGGGCAGTTGATGGGTTTTTTAAAAAACATTTTTCTAGGGGCAGCTGGGTGGCCCAGTTGGTCAAGCATCTGCCTTCAGTTCAGGTCATGATCTCAAGTCCTGGGATTGGGTTCCCTGCTCAGCAGGGAGTCTGCTTCTCCCAATATCCCTCCCCTCTGCTCATGATCTCTCTCATGCTCTCTCTCTCAAATAATTAAATAAATTTTTTTTAAAATGTTTTTTCTAGGAGGAGTTAAGTTATAGTAGGTCTATACACTCACCTCATCCCAAGAACACAACTAAATAACCATCAAATCATTCTGAATACCCATAAAATCTAGAGTACTGACAGAACATACTGCACAACTAGAGGGAGAGAAAGGGCTACATCGAGGAAAGTAGGAAATATGGAACATGTTTTGGGGAAGAAGTAGATCACAGGTGCTATGGAAAGGAGGCAGTGATGGTCAAGGAGAAAGACAAGAGAGAGTAGAACACACATATATACACACAAGGAGAGCAGTTCCCCAAAGCTGTTGGCTGGAAAAATGAGAGGGGCTGATTTCATGAGTTTTTGCAACCAGTGGGGCTGGCAGACTATAGTATTAAAGGTCAGTGACTTGGCTCGGACAAAGCCTGAGGGCACAGCCCTACTCCTGGAGACAAGCCAGGCAGATAACATGGGGAGTGATGGTGTGATCTCAGAAATACCTAAGGCACATGGGGAAGACTGCTTTCTCTTCTTGGAGGGGCATTCATAAAGACACCTCTCAAGGGACAAAAGACCAGTAGGCACCATTTCCCTCCCCTCCCACCTCAACATAGAGACAGAGACACCTGCTGAGGGCAGCTCACCTTGACAATGACTGCTTAGCTTGCTTGCTCCAAGTCTGACACCCTAGTGTTCTGGCACAATTGCCCTTCTCAGTCAAGCCTGCATGCATCCTAGCAGTGCCTAACCCTCCCCCAGAAGACCCACAAAAGCATATCCCTAAAGTTTGGAGTTTTAAATGTTAGCAGGCTTGACTGGGATAGAGCCCAAAGTGCACTGTGTTGGCAGGCAAGCAACCTGGATATGGGCAGCATAAAAATGGTGATCTGAGAAATGCCTGGGATGCAAGAGAGGAGATTATTTGCTCTTATGAGAGTGTTTCCTTCAGAACAACAAGCATGGAGATGCCTCTCTGGGGTCAAAGGAGCTGGCTGGTGCTATTTTCCTTCCCTGCCCCTCTATAAACACAAAGCCACCTGTGGAATGAAGCTGAGCCCCCAACACTAGCTGCCTAACCTTTTTACACAGAGTACTACCCAACTGCATTCTTCTGGTACTGTCCTTCTTGGGCTAGAAAGCCTAAGTCCCAATAGAGCAGGCCCCTTCCCCAGAAGACCAGCAGAGACCCCTGCATGCCCCACATCTCTTGAACAGAGATCTTCAGGGTCTCAGTTCTAGTAGAAGTAGTTCCAGTCTTCTTTAAAATTCAGACCAGAGCACACCTAGATAAAACTCAACAGAAACTGGCCAAGGTCCAAACATTGTCCACTGTAGACAAGGAGGGTCTCTGCAGATGACTGGTCTGAAGGATTGGGCACCCAAAACACAGCAACAGAGTGCACATAGCATACACAGGAAATACTCCCTGAAATGTCATGTCCTAGAAACAATATGACCTTTTCTTCATAAAGCCATTATTCTCAGGAGCAGGAAACATAAGTGGCTTTTCTAACACAGAGAAGAAGACAAAGACTTAGGCAAAATGCAAAGATGGAGGAATTCATTCAAAAAAAGAAAGAAGAAGAAGAAGAAAGAAAGAAGAGAAAAGAAAAAGATAAGGTCATAGTCAGAGAACTAAACAAAACAGATATAAGTAATATTCCTAATGGAAAATTTAAAGCAACAGTCATGAGGATGCTCACTGGGTTTGAGAAAAGAATGGAAGATTTCAGGGAGACTCTTATCACAGAGATAAAAGAATTAAAAAATAACCAGTCAGAAATGAAAAATACAACAACTGAGATTCAAAACAAACTGAATGCAATGATCACAAGGATAGAAAAGTCAGAGGACTGAATAAGTTATATAGAAGATAAAATAATGGAAAACAATGAAGTTGAACAAAAGAGAGAAAGAATTGGGGAGAGTGAGAATAGACTTAGAGAGCTCAGTAATTCCATCAAACATAATAACATTTATATTTTAGGAGTCCCAGAAGAAAAAGGGGGAAAGGGAGCAGAAAATTTATTTCAGAGAATAAGAGCAGAAAACTTCCCTAATCTGGGGAAGGAAACAGACATTCAAATCCAGGAGGCTCAGAGACTTCCCAACAAAGTCAACAAAAGTAGGACAACACAAAAACATATTGTAATTAAATTTGCAGAACACACCAATAAACAAAATCTAAAAGCAGCAAGACAAAAGAAGTCTCTAACTTACATGGGAAAACACATTAGTCTAGCTGGAGATTTAGCAACAGAAACTTGGCAAGCAAGAACAGAGCGGGATGTTATATTTAAAGTGCAGAATAGGAAAAATCTGCAGCCAAGAATTCTCTACCCAAGAAGGCTATCATTCAGATTAGACAGAAAGATAAAGGATTTCCCAGACAAACAAAAAACTCAAGTATGGGATCACTAAACCTGCCTTAAAAGAAATATTAAAGGGGGCTCTTTGAGTGGGAAAGACCAAAAGTAACAAAGACTAGAAAGGAACCAAGAAAAACACCAGAAATAACAAAAGAAGTAATAAAATGGCACTAAATACATATTATCAATAATTATTCTGAATGTAAATGGATTAAAAAGTCCAATCAAAAGACATAGGGTGTCAGAATGGTAAAGAATCAAGACCCAGCTATATGCTGCCTCTAAAAAAACCTCATTTTAGACCTAAAGATGCCTGAAGATTGAAAATGAAGGGGAAGAAACACATCATGCAAATGGAAGTCAAAAGAAAGCCAGAGTAGCAATTCTTATATCATACAAACTATATTTTAAACCAAACACTGTACCAAGAGATGAAGAAGTGCACTATATCATAATTAAGGGGTCTACACAACAAGAAAAACCTGATAATTATAGATATTTATGCCCCCATTACCATGGCTCTGAATGACACACTTGACTTCACAGATATATTCAGGACATTTCATCCTCAAGCAGCACAATACACATTCTTTTCAAGTGCACATGAGACATTCTCCAGAATAGATAAATCACATATTGGATCACAAATCAGGCCTCAGTAGGTATAAAAAGATTGCGATCATACCATACATACTTTCTGACCACAACACTTTGAAACTTGAAGCAAACCACACACAAAAAATGTGGAAAGTCGTTTAATACATGGAGGTTAAACAATATGCTACTAAAAAATGAATGGCCCATCCAGGAAATCAAAGAAAAAAGTAAAAACAAACAAAAAAAAGACATAGAAACAAATGAAAATGAAACTATGACCATCCAAAACCTCCGGGATGGGGTGCCTGGGTGGCTCAGTGGGTTAAAGCCTCTGCCTTCAGCTCAGGTCATGACCCCAGGATCCTGGGATTGAGCCCCACGTCGGGCTCTCTGCTCAGAGGGGAGCCTGCTTCCCCCTCTCTCTCTGCCTACCTCTCTGCCTACTTGGGATCTCTGTCTCTCAAATAAATAAAAATTAAATCTTAAAAAAAAAAAAAACCTCTGGGATATAGCAAAAGTGGTCATTAAGAGGGAATTATATTGGAATGCAGCCTACCTTAAGAAGCAAGAAAAGTCTCAAATATGAAACCTAAACTTATACCTAAAGGAGCTAGAAAAAGAAAAACAAATGAAGCCTAAAGCCAAGAAGAAAGGAAATAATAAATATTAGAGCAGAAATAAATTATATAGAAACAAACAAACAAAGAGTAGAAAAGATCAAGGAAACCAGGAGTTGGTTCTTTGAAGCAATAAAATTGATGAACCCCTAGCCAGGTTTTTCAAAAGAAAAGAGAAAGACCCAAATAAATAAAATCATGAAAGAGGAAAGAAATCACAACTAACACCACAGAAATACAAACAATAATAGGAGATTATAAAAACCTATATGCCAACAAATTGGACAACATGGAAGAAATGGATAAATTCTTGGAAACATATAAGCTACCAAAACTAAAACAGGAAGAAATAGAAAAATTTGAATGGGTCAATAACCAGTATAGAAATTGAATCAGTAATCAAAAATCTCCCAACAAACAAAAGTCCAGGGCCAGATGGCTTCACGGGAGAATTGTACCAAACAGTTTAGAAAGAGTTAATACCTATTCTTCTCAAACTATTCCCCAAAATAGAAAAAGTGACATTTGGAATGGGAGAAGATATTTGCAAATGACACATCTGATACAGGGTTGGTAGCCAAAATCTATAAAGAACTTTTCAACTTTAACACTCAAAAAAACCAAATAATCCAGGGACACCTGGGTGGCTCAGTTGGTTGAGCGGCTGCCTTCGGCTCGGGTCATGATCCCGGTGTCCTGGGATCGAGTCCCACATCAGGCTCCTTGCTCAGCAGGGAGCTTGCTTCTCCCTCTGCCTCTGCCTGCCACTCTATCTGCCTGTGCTTGCTCGCTCTCTCTTTCTCCCTCTCTCTCTGACAAATAAATAAATTTAATTAAAAAAATTTAAAAAAACAAATAATCCAGTTTAAAAATAAAAAACATGAATAGACATTTTCCCAAAGAAAACATACAGATGGCTAGCAGACATATGAAAAGATGTCCAACATCATTCTTTGTAGGAGAAATACAAATCAAAACTACAATGAGATATCACTTCACATCAGTCAGAGTGGCTAAAATTAACACAGGAAACAGCAGGTGATGATGAGGAGGTGGAGAAAGGGGAATCTTCTTACACCATTGTGGAGAATGCAAACTGGTGCAGCCATTCTGGAAAACAGTATGGTGTTTCCTCAAAAAGTTAAAAATAGAATGACCCTACCATCCAGCAATTGCACTACTATGTATTACCCAAAGGATACAAAAAACACAGATTTGAAGGTATACATGTACCCTGATGTTTACAGCAGCATTATCCAAATTATGGAAACAGCCCAGGTGTCCAATATATATGATGGGATAATACTCAACCATAAAAAAGAGTAAAATCTTGCCCTTTGCAGTAGCATGGATGGTGCAAGAGAGTATTATGGTAAGCAAAATAAGTTAGTCAGAGAAAGACAAATAGCGTATGATTTCACTTATATGTGGAATTTAAAACAAAACAAAACAAATGAACATGGGCAATGGAGGGGGAAGGTGGAGACAGAAGGGAAAGGAGGCAAACCAAAAACAAAACTCTTAACTAAAGAGAATACACTGATGGTTACTGGAGAGGAGGTGAGTGGGGGATGTGTTAAACAGATGAGGGAATTAAGGAGTATACTTGTGAAAAGCACTGGGTGCTGTAGTGATAAATCCCTAAATTCTACACCTGAAACTAATATTGCATTGTATGTTAACTTGTTGGAATATAAATAAAAACTTGGAAAAAAATAAATAAATTATAAAAATGAAAAAAAAAAAGTTTGTTTCTTTCTCCCCCCCTCCAATAAATCTAATTTGGGGAAGGGAGATTTTCTTCACCTATAAGAAACTAACTGGTTTCTGCTTATATTAAATGTCTTGCCCCTTCTCCCTATCATTCACAATATAAGACACTCAAATTTGTTTCTACTTGGAATAACAGTTAGGACTAGATTGCTTGCCTTCATTTCTGTCACTTGTCCTTTGGACTAAGGGTCATTGTGGCTTCTTGACCTAGTAGGTATCCTGTGCTCCACCTTGTTTAAGCAAAAGGAAGGACCTCCTCCAGGATGCTATCATTCTCCCACCACCTATCTATTTGGACATCAACTCATGGTCCCTAGTTTGAAATCAGACTAGATACTGTCAGTTGATAAATGATGCCAAATTGTTGATTTCACTCATCTTTTTTGAAAACTACAGAAAGAAGAGTTGAATAGTGTGCTGTGGCCAACAGAGGTTTCTTATGGAAAAATTGGCTTTAGTTCAAGCCTCAGTCCCAAAGAGCATTGATCAATTGACTAACACAATTTGGGGGAAATTCAGTAGATGTGAAGAATATAGTGAAACTGCTTTATATTTTGGAAAAAGGGCTGTGATACCGGGAACCACACCAGTCTATCAAATAAACTGTCATTGCAAAGCAGGAAAAGTTATTATTTATTCTGCTTGTGGCCTTATCTCTCTAACAGGAAACAGATTGCAAGATGAAACACTTTCAAATCCGATTTTACACTGTCCCTGATTATTAAAGTCCCTGTAGCAACACAGCAAACTTCTCAAATTTAGTTTAATCCATCAAAACTAATGACTTAAGTAGCAAACATGTGATAGCTATTTACTCTCCAGCACCATACCCACTTTCCTGAGGCTTTGGCTTCTGACCTTATTTGTATCTAAATAGACTTTGTGAGTTGATTAAAGTTCTGGAGATTTGAAAATGTAATTTTGGAAATATTTGTTGGCATACAACTTTATGCTGACTCCTAAGATGAGGATATAAATTTAAGAATCATGCAGACAAAGAGATGTAGAAGAAAGAATAAAATTTACTAGTGGGTAATTACGAACAGATTTACATGCATGCAAGGTAGAAGGAAAGTGAGAATTTAGGACAAAACTTCACATGTTTGACACAGGAAAGCAGAACAAAGAATGACTTTGTTTGTCTTCTCTGATATGTCTCCAGTACATCTCCTGAGAGACCCTAAGCTAATTTCTGAATTGTTCTTTTTACCTAGGTAGGCGTTATTTGGCCTGTGCCCTTGGAGATACCTCCAAATTATAAAACTGGAGATTAGGCTTAATTCTGGAGATTTATCTCTATTCCAAAGGTTAATGTAAGGACTCCAATTTACTGTTTCTCTAAGGGACCACTGGAATGAAGAGAAGGGGAAATCATCTCTTTGCCCCTTGAAAGGGGAGAAAATAATTTTCACTTATCATTTATCCTCCCTAGTAGTTTACTTTCTCTAAAATGTTACAGTATTATTGTCCTATTATATACCAATATTCTGCTTCTATATATATATTTTTTTTTTTGCAAATAGAACTTAAGGTATATGCAAGTCAGCCCGGTTATATTTGAAAGACAACTAATATGAAAAGATATGTTTTCACATATATAAAAGTGAGTTTATTTCTCAATTAAGAAAAAGTCAATATGCTATTGAAACTGATAATTAGCTCAGAGAAGAGTATAGATTTTTTTCCACATATTTTTCTATAAATGGATACTCAGTTTCAAGGAAATCACAATATTGAGTCCCTCATTTGCTGTCAGTCACAGTGCTTTAGATTTGGGGTCAAATTCTGGTGATCAGCACAAAAGGTTCAATTAATCTCATAAACCCTAGAGAAAAGATTTATTTCTAGGTTAGCTGAAAGATTTTAATTTATTCCTTTAATCAAATCTCTAGTTTAGGGCATTTTTCAGAACAGGTCTTATTTCTCTTGTCCTTTCATACTGAGAGACAGAACAGTAAAAACAAGAGATGGAAATTTCTCTCATTTCTTTTACTCTCTCACACAACTTATAAATATCAAAGCAATAGTTTAATAAATTATTGATCTTGAGGTAGAAGTATGAGATATGTAATGAAATTTTGTCCTGCTATTTTCCTCTTTATTCATGTATTCACCACAATGCATTTTTAAGAAAAACAAATAATCTCTCTCTTTCTCTCTCTCTCTCTCTCTCACACATACATGCACTACTTTATCTGCAGCAATAACCAGGATGCTTCTGTTATCAGAATTTTCTTATTAAAGTGATTTCAGAAAGGGAGATCTCAAGAACCAGAAAGTTAGGAAATTTCTAGAATCTGCCTGGATGGATAAATTTATATTGAATATATTATATACGAGAAAATATTAAAATATTGCATGTGGGTCACATGCTCCCAGTGGGAAGTTTTATCCAAATGTAGGACTGAGGCAACGGGTGTCTGCAAGCTTGTGTGTGTGTATAGTTGGATTGTGGGAGTGTTTTAAAGCAGACGCATTTATGTGCTGACAGACTTAGAACATCTATGTTTTCATTTAGAACATGACATGAATCTTTTCAATATGTGTCAGAGAGGAAGTTTTACTTACATCAATTCTGTCTAGATTTCAAATTAAATTTCCTTACTTTAACAAATGATCATTTTTAATGTAATCTACTGCATGAATTATTAGCTGAGCCTATTACTTTCTTTAGTTTTTCTTTTTATTATGTCCATAATATGACATCTGATCTGCAAAAAATTTTCTCTTGTTTGATTATAAAATTTTATCTGCATTAAAAATGAAAGCCAAAGAGATTTCCAACTTTTACTAAACTAGTTAGGAAAATTAATGACTTATTATTTCCTAACTGAAGTATCAGACATTCATATTTAGCCAAATTTAGTTTGATTCATATCATATTTTAGACAGCAAAATAGCCATAGGTATTTTATAGCCACAATACAAAAGAGTTAAAAAGAAAAGGACATTGTCAACGAATAAAGAGAGATGACCAGTATCTTATTGTTTTTAACTCATGCAAAAAAAAATATATAGACTGAATTCAAAGCAGAGACAACTATGTAGAAAAAATTTAAAAGGACTATAAAGCTCTACCTAACAATACCTTATGGAATACAATATTGGAATCAGCCTTTAAGTGCAGGGATTTTTTTTTAGGAAAATGTTCATAAATATAAAGATAGATGATAAATAGATGATAGATAAATAGATGATACATAGATAATAGATAGTAGATCATAGATAATAAATAAATGATAGGTGATAGATAGGTGATAGATTAGATAGATAGATAGAGGTATATATGTTCACCCTCTAGGAAATTCAATTGCTATTGCTATAAGAAGAAACCTCAGGTCTATATGAATTTTAAAAGGAGGAGATAGGCAGTTCTGTAAAGCATTGTAAAGCATTGACCATGAGTTTGTCATTTACCCTGGTTACATTTCTAAGGTAATTGTTCTGTCCAATATGAATGTGGCAAGTTGAAATTATTTGATTCAGTATTGTTTCACTAAAAGTGTGTTAATAGTTTTCACAAAAGGAAGAATTTAGATGACCTGAATGCCAAAATAATTGGATTGGCCCACAGTTGAAGTATGCTTATGGACCTATAGTTCTACTGCAACAAGGAGAGAGGTTTCTTTCTAGAAATGGAACATGAGTGCCATTCTTGGCCATAACCTAGTCAATATTTCTATGAATGTACTAAATGAAGATATAGCCCTCAAATTTATGGAAATAAAATAATAAGTTGCATAACAAAATCAGAATACATTTTTAAGACTAGAGACATAGACAAACACCATTTAATCAATATTCTAAATATACTAAGGTCTCAAAAACTAACTTTGTAAATCTAAATCCAAGTGGTAGGAGAATACCATGGGTGAAAACATTTTGAGACTTTAGTATACAGCAATCTCAAGATAAATAACAGTGTGATTTAGCTGCCAAAAAATACCATGACTATAAATTACACTAGTAGATGTACAGTCAGTTCCTATTATTCAAAATAGTTAAATTCGGTAAGGTCACCACAAACATTCATATAGTGAACACTGAAGCACTGTTCTCAGGAGAAATACAGGATTAGATTCTTGTGAGAATCTAGTCACAATATTTTCATCAACCAATAAATATATAAACTTGTTTTATGTGTTTGTTTCTTTAAAGACAGCTCATTTAATTTTTACATTGTTGAATCATTAACATTGAACTCATGGACATTAGCACTGTAATTCATTCCTGAACAAAGCATATCTAATATGCATATTTTCTCTGTAAGCACATCACAGTCTTCTTGTGCTTATAACCACTAGACAACAATTCAACACCCCACTTAAAGGCCATTTTAAATAGAGAAATTGACAGCAAACGGTACAAAATCATGGCATTGAAAGAACTCTTGTTATAGCTGGAATAAGAAGGCAGAGCATTGCCTTCTTCTCTACTTTAAATGGGAACATATATATTGGGTAACTCAAATTGTTTGCCACTCTGCACACATCCACAAATAACCATGAAAGTCCTATGAGTATTGATTTGGGGTTTACAAATAAGTTTTGAGTACCAGGAGAATTCATAAATACAGAATCTTTGAATAATGAAGAATAACTATATGCAAAATACACCTACCTTTACTTTCTCTTGGTCCCACTTTAGAAAGATGTAAATAAAGGACCATCAGAGGAGAATGAGGAAGATGGGTAAAGTTCCGTTGGGAGATGGAGAGAAGTGAGTTGGGGGAAATCGGAGGCGGAGACAAGCCATGAGAGACTGTGGACTCTGAGAAACAAACTGAGGGTTTTGGAGGGGCAGGGGTGGGGGGGTTGGATGAGCCTGGTGGTGGGTATTATGGAGAGCACATATTGCATGGAGCACTGGGTGTGGTGCATAAGCAATGAATTTTGGAACACACACACACACAAAATTAAATTAAATTAAATTAAATTAAATTAAATTAAATTAAAAAGGAAAAAAAAACATGCTCAGTGTACAAAACCTAAAGGAAATAAGAATGTTTAATCTAGAGAAAAGATCTGATAGGAGAAAAAAGGAATGAAACAAAGATCTGTCTAATGTTGAATGCTTCCTTATTGTTCTCTGGGCCCAAATTCAGCCATGGTGTCCAGGAAACTGTCCTGCTCCACCCCCATCTACTAAAAAGTGTCTTCACATCAGGCTTCCAATCTTTCCACCTGGCCTTTCCACTGTGTCCCCAGGGGTGAGTATGACCTGTGACTCAGCAGCTGGCTAAGACATATCCCTTCTCTAACAATTCATTGCAAAGTTTATAGGACTAATCCTAAATGAAAAATCTGCTTCTTGATGAAATTTTATTGCAGTAATCACTTGCATACCATTGAATAAATTCCTTCCAAATGTACTAAAAACACATATTGCAAATTATAATAATAAAATTATTTAATTTTTATTTTTATAATAATAAAAACAAATGTATTCATTATAGAAAAATTGGGAAAGAGAAAATCTAAAGAACAAAAATATTTCGTCCTGATCTCACTACCTACAGGTAACATTTTTTTTAATTGTGGTAAAAACACAAGGGCACATATTGCATGGAGCACTGGGTGTGGTACATAAACAATGAATCTTAGAACACTGAAAAAAATAAAAATTAATTAAGTAAGTAAGTAATTAATTAAATAAGCCATTTTAAAAAGTGCAACAAAATTTACCATTTTAACCATTGTTATGGCATTAAGTACATTCACTTTGTTGTGCAACTATTGCTTCCATCCATCCCCAGCATTTTTACCATCTGCAAAACTGAAAATTTGTACTTTATTCTTCCCTCCTCCCAGCCACTGGCAACCATCATTCTGAAAGGAAGCAAATTTTAACATGCAGCCATTTACCATGTGATGATTGCCATTTGATACTTGTTAAAAAGTTAAAAAATGATTCCTCAGAGTACAGAAAGAGCTAAAGGAATAGAATGCATTGTTGACTGTGATTATTAGATATGATGCTCATGGTTAAATTCTGTCAATTATGCAAAAGCTATTTTTAACACTTAGCTTGTAAAATTTTGTAATACCTGATGTCATTTGGTTGTTTTTGAAAACTGATGGGAAAATGTTACATATTTATATGTTTTAAAAATATGCTCAAATTTTCTGTAACCCTTAATTTAGAAGAAGTTTAAATAAGTTAAAAGTTTCCATTTACAAGTTTTAAAATTTTGAAATATAAAATATTGAGGGGTATGTGTGTGTGTGTGTGTGTTAACACATTGTTTACAGCAACAAAATCACATAATGATACAAACACTTCTAAAGGAGCGCCTGGGTGGCACAGTCTGTTAAGGGTCCAACTCTTAGTTTTGGCTCAGACCATG
Organism: Mellivora capensis; assembly: GCA_004024625.1. NCBI lineage: Eukaryota > Metazoa > Chordata > Mammalia > Carnivora > Mustelidae > Mellivora > Mellivora capensis. The sequence goes on along the minus strand of PISX010010067.1, from coordinate 41,272 downwards.
ATTTCAGGGTCCTAAGATCAAGCCTTTAGTCTTGCTCCCTGGTCAGCAGAGAGTCTGCTTCCTCTCTCCTCTCCCTCTGCCCCTCACTCTGCTCATGCACATGTGCACAATCTCTCTCTTAAAATAAATGAATAATTTTTTAAAAAAATAAACATTTCTAAACCTCTATAATTAAAATATTTCTCCATATCATAACTTTCCCTCAGGGCAATGATTTTCTCAGTGCTAACGTGTCACCCTTGCCTTGAAGTAAGGTGATATATGGTATAGTTTTAAATTCCATTTTTTTCTATTACAGAAAAGATCAGCAAATTTAGATCACTTATTTTCTCCTTTTTTAAAATAATTGTAATTTTTTTATGTTTAGCAACATGTTTTCTAAAAAGTCAGTGAATTTTTTTTACTCTAAATGATTTCTCTAACCAATCCTACAAAAATTGAAAACTAACTCAAAAAATGATATAATCCATACTCTAACTTAATTGATGGGAAATAAATTTCAAAGACCATATATTAATGAAAGACTAAGCCAATCACTATGGGATTTCCACTCTTCCTTGCATTACTCTTATAAATTATGAGATAAGAGAACTTCTGACACATAGACCATTATTCATAAAATTTGTTTTTTTAATTTAAAAATCTATGGATTTTAATGATTTATTTAACTCCAACTGATTCTCTTTAGTACTCAAGGAGCTTCTGAACATCTGATTTTCAGATCAAAAGTCCTATAATTTCTATCTTTTTATTATACATTAGGTTTATATTCTATATTATTCTTTTAAAATGGTGTCAATCCTGTTGTCTTTACTCTTTCCTTCAAATTTGCTAAAGCATTATTAATTTGAGTTATTAACATGAGTATTTGGACATATTAGAGTTTCACCCTCAACATGTATCATCAAAAATAGATCATTTTTGGTCTTTTTGGTCAAAAAAAAAAAATAGACCATTTTTGGTCTATTTTGGTCAAAAAAAACCATCAACATGTATCATCAAAAATAGACCCATACTCCTGAAAAGAAAATATGATTGTGAAGAGTAGTGTATAACTGAAAAGAGAAAAATGTGCATGAAAAAGAAAACAATTCCATCTTAGAATTTATATAAATTGACACAACCAAAACGTTAGTATTGGAGCACAAACAGCTGAATAGCAAACTGGTAAACTGAAATATTTAAACAAAGAATTTTTCTATTACATAAGAGAGATTAAAACAACTTTCAAGGAACATTGAATATAAGCTTTAAGATTCAAAATCTACGACACAGTTTTCAGAATAAAAGAACAAACAGCATGGAGCAAATGCAATATTAAAAATAAAAACACCAAATACAATTTATCAAAATTAAGGAACAATAAAAGATCTAAAAAACATATGTTCAAAAATTTTAATTTTTTAAAAGTTTAAAAAAATCCAAGGAAAAATACAATAATCAAGGTTTATTTTCCTCTTTATGTAATAAATTTGACAAGTTTATATAACGTAATTTTTATTACCATTTTATGGAGACACAACTTATATACCACAATATTAATTTAAAGTATATTATTCATTGTTTTTTAGTATATTTGCAGACCTGTGCAACAATTACCAATTACCAACAATTACTCCTAACCTAAATAATTAATTATTTAATTAATATTAAATAATTCCTGTAATTGTCTTGAGGGAAAAAAGAATAAACTGTCAATTCATGAAATAGACATTAATAAAAATTATAAAGTAGCTATTTTTTGAGTAATTATTCTTCAATTAATTTTTAAAACACATTCCCCAAAAACGAGCAAATGTTGCAGAATTATTTCCAATTCTGATTGCAGCTACATAACTAATATAATTATATATAAGAAGATAGACTTTATAAATTCTATCAAAATACTTAATATTGTCACAAGAGCAACCTAACAAAAAAAGATGTGATAATGCTTTAGTAATACTTGAAACATCTATTTATAGTTTTGTAAATCATGGTGATGAATAATTTGGGGTAAGAGGGAAGTTCATCTGGGTTTCTCCCTCTCCTCTAAGTACTAGCTGTGTAATCAGAAATTACTTATGTAGAAAAGAAATCTTTTTTTTTTTTTTTAAACCATCTACTGTCGGGGCACCTGGGTGGCTCAGTGGGTTAAACCCCTGCCTTCGGCTCAGGTCATGATCTCAGGGTCCTGAGATCGAGCCCTGCTTTGGGCTCTCTGCTCAGCAAGGAACCTGCTTCTGCCGCCACCCCCCCCGCCCCGCCCCGCACTCTGCCTGCCTTTCTGCGTACTTGTGATCTCTCTGTCAAATACATAAAATCTTTAAAAATAAAATAAAATAAAAACCATTTACTGTCTATAGTATAGCATTCAAAGTTCAGATTCTGCAGATTCTGTCCTGTCTGGTACTGATTTTAATTGACTCTCCACTAGAGAAAAATGAATTCTGACCCATTTGTAATTTGTTCCAACATTTCTTTACTCCATATAAATTTCTCTTAATTCTTAGTTTTCTTTTGAATAGGCTATAACAACTGCCTGCCTCCTTCAAGCCATATGAATAAATAAATTCTTCAAAATTTGTTCATTTTTATATCTCTATAAGAATCATGATTGTACCTTTTCCTCAATTTTTTTTCAATAATTCTTTACATCTGAAACTAATGATGTACTATATGTTGGCTAACTGAATTTAAATTAAAAATTTATATTTAAAAAAACTCCTTACTCTAAGGCTCTAAAAGCCTTAGCCACTGTTAAATTAGATAATGTATTATAAGTTCCTGGCATAATATATGTTTCTAACATATGTTTATATGCTCTGTTAAGTAACAAAAATATAACTGAATAAATTTTAAAGATCTAACTGGCTTCATTAGACAATTCAGATCAGATAGCATCCCATCTAGCTAGTAGAAACAAAGGGCTCTAGAAAGGGAAAGATTTTTTTTAATAATGTAGGAATTTTAATAATATATCAACATTGGCTTATTAATTGTGACAAATGTACCATATTAATGCTAGATGCTAATAACTGGGGGAAGTAGGTGTGAGGTCTCAGCAGTTGTCTTCATAATTTTTCTGTCAGTCCAGAACTCTAAAGTTGTTTTTTAAAAAAGGGAGACATTACCCAATCTCCTCTACATTGAGGTTATATCCATCTAAACTTCCACTAGCAGTTTAAGAGAAGTTTCCTTTACAAAATATTTACCAGAGATTCTGTATGTTGCTACTCTGATTAAAAATAAAATCTCAGTGTATTTTTTCTCTTTTTAAATTTTATTATTGAACCTTAGTTAACACAGTATTATATTAGTTGCAGGTATACAACACAGTGAAAACCAGTTCTGTACATTACTGCTCACTATGATAAATGCAGTCATCATCCATCAGTGTGATAATTTTGTTTTTCCTTCTTATGATATAGTCGAAAACTGGTTTGGTTTTTTAAAAAACATTTGTATGTTTTTCTGTCAACTTTCAATCCAGATCTTCTGCTTATTTTTCTTTTTTTTTTTTTTAGAAAGGGAAAGATTTTTAAAAACAGATCTGGGAAGCCATAAACAAAACAAAACAAAAGGAGTTATTTCAGGCAAGCTCATCTCCCTTTGTAGACAAAAGAGTCTTATTAGCTGGATAACCACACCAGTGCTGACCAGAAAATTTCAGATTGATAAGGACTCCATTTCTGGGGAATATTAAAACTGCAATTAATAGGTATTAAGCTATAGTTTGTTGATGTGGGCCTAGCACAGGTGACTCCATTCTGGATCTGTGGCTGTTTTTTGTTTTTTTGTGTTTTTTTTTAACAAATTTTAGTTTCTTTTATAATAAATAGAAGACGTCTCATTTTTACCTGCTTATATTACTCAGTAGAAATACCATTCATGAATGAGCATTAGGTGATATGATATTTAATTCAAATGAACCACATTCTTTCTTAGAAGATCTATTTATCAAATTTGATTTTATTTCTTGTTCCCATCTACTAGCTTTGAGCTATGTGTTGTCAGTTTTAGCAGGAAGCTCCATAGTTTGATTATCAGAGCAGGTAAAAAAACATAATGCCAGTAAAATCCACATTCTTTTGAGAAATACACATTTTTAAGAAAAAGGTTTTGCATAGTCATGCTTCAAGCTTGCAGCCTTTAGAATTCTGGGCAACATAAGCTGACAGACTAACAGGCTTTATGCCAATTCCAAAGCATCAGATAGTTTTAAGGAATGATGGTTATTTTCAAAGCCACTTAGTATATTTTTCCTTTATCAACCATTTCATTCAATCATTGGTGAAAAATAACAAGACAAATTTACAACAAAAAGAAAACCAATAAAATTATTTTCAATATCCTTTCATGACCACAGGACATTAGAACATGCCTTGAATTTTTATTTTTTTAAATATTTATTTATTTAGAATATCTCTTGAATACTTAACTCTAGGAAATTCTTGCTTGCTTCATTTCTTCCCAAAATGTTAATCATCCAAACCCATTCTGTGTCATGAATATTTCCCTTGATGCCTAGAAAATATTTTGATCTTAAAAATAGTTGCTATTTCTACATCCTTTCATCACACTCAGCAATTAAAAAAATAAACATTTATTCTCAAATTGAAAATCAGTAAGAAGAAAAAACAAATATATCCTCAGAATTTTTAGGAACTCCTCCAGATCACATTCTCAATCTCAGATAATAAAAAGAGAAATAAAGGGACACCTGGGTGACTCAGTGGGTTAAGCCTCTGCCTTCAGCTCAGGTCGTGGTCTCAGGGTCCTGAGATCGAGCCCTGGATTGGGCTCTCTGTTCAGCAGAGAGTGTGCTTCCCCGCTGTCTCTGCCTGCCTCTCTGCCTATATGTGATATGTCTGTCAAATAAATAAATAAAATCTTCAAAAAATAAAAAGAGAAATAAAATTAAATTTCTGTCAACATTAAAGACACAAAAAAACATAATTATAATAAGTTGTGAAAGGAAGGGCTGTGACAGTGGTTCAAAGATGTACTATGGTACATAGTGGATGGTATCCAAAAAGTCCTGGGATCTTGATGTCTGAAGACCATATCTGGCAATATGGATCTGGGAATCATCACCATGTTGTCATTTGTTAAAAATTAAGGATTCAGTGAGATTATTTAGAAAGGGCTGAGTCTATAACCCCAAAAGAGGAATACAGTTTCCAATATCCAAGCCTAAAAGTTAAACTGTTCCTTAAGTAACATGCTATTCAGCCAAAGCATTCAAAAATTAACTTGAATAGTTTTATATAGTTAGTTTTCTATTTAATGAAAAACTTTGTCAATATTGTACAAAAATTTCAAGATTATTCTTCACATTCTAATATGAGGTCAATAATCAAATTTATACTCAACACACTTGCCAATTACAGTGAGTGTTAAACATTTGCAAATTTAGCTATTGTAGCTCCTTGATAAATAAAAGGCAGAGAGAAAAACTTGCCCTTCAGGGAGCTGTTAAACTTTTTCAAGTGTTTCAAGTAGCCTCCTGTGGAGACAGTTATTGAAATACAGTAAAAATGTTCTACATGAAAGACTAATTTTCTTGGTGGTTAGGGGAAAAAATGGTGTGTGTACAAATATTTTTTCTGCCTTGGTACATATAATTATTTTATTTTACTCCTGACATTAACCTAAGTAAAAATATTGGAATGACAGAGTATTAGTTCCAACATTTAAATCTTAAATACATGTTAAGATGAACATCAACAATTCCTATCTTTTTCTGAATTGAAACTGTGTCAAGGAAAGCCATGTTCACAGTAAGCACCTGTATTTAATGATGTGGGTGATTATGGTAAATTATTTGTGAAATTGCTTTGTCTTTTTTTTCTTGTATAATATTTCTATAATTAATTCCTTGGTTTGTTGAAGGTTTAGGCAATGATTTCTATCATGTTTAAGTAATTAAATTGCTACACTACTTTGAAGAAAGATAATTGCTTTTCACCTTAGGTTTATAGCAGTGTTTCACATAATAACTTGAGATTTTATTATATTTTGTAAATATTAGTTAGGTATTTAGTGTCTCCTCAATGGTAGGTCTCCATTGTTATTCCCATTTCAGAAATGAGAGAACTGAAATGCACCAAGGACATGGCACAAAGTCCTGTTGAAACCTACTTTTCCTTTACTCACTTAGGACTCTCCTATGCACATAGATTTTGTTTACATCTGATACCCTGGGACCCTGAGATATGCTATAGATTTGTATAGACTTGTCCTCTTATAGGAAATCAAAAGCACAAAACATTACTCCATCTCTACAAGAAAGACATTTGGTGAGGCACCTGGGTAGTTCAGTTAGTTGAGTGGAACTCTTGATCTCAGCTCAGGTCTTTATCTCAGGGCTGTGAGTTCAAACCCCTGTTGGGCTCCATGCTGGGCATAGAGCTTACTAAAAGGAAGAAGAAGAAGGAGAAGGAGAAG
>PISX010010067.1:0-34743 GCA_004024625.1 Mellivora capensis | reverse complement strand
AAGTCTTGTATTATGTTTTACAGCAATAACCCCACCCACAAACTGTCACAGCCTCGTACAATTAGGAGAAAACACACAACTCATGGTTACTTCCTTGGAAGGGAAATAGAGTTGAACATACATCCAACATTTTGACTTTGGCTGACCAAGACTGGTTTCTGTCTCACCTGATTCCAAGTGCTGACTGAAAATCAGTGTATCTTGAATGTCTGGGGGGCCACTAAAAACAGGAGAACTCAGTGACTTTTGTAGACCAAAGAACCTGCAGTACTATGGACAGAAACCAGAAAGAGCAAGAGATTAAAAGCTTCTAGAAAAAAGGAAAAACAAACAAAAACTAGCAAATCTCTCTACTTGAGGAATTTTTTCATAAGCCCAGAGAAGATACATCCTCAAAAAGTGTTTGAAAGGTTCCCCAGAATCTCTATCCAGGCTGACTGCTGAAGGTCTTTCCCTGTACAAAGACAATCTTTAGACTAGGGTAGATGATGTTTTTCAATGTCCAAATACTAGCAAAAAATCAAAAGAAATATGAAGAGTCAGAGAAACATGATCCAATAAATGGAATAAGATAAATCTCTCCAAAAAATGACCCTAAATAAATGAAGGTTTATTAATTATTTGACAAATTCAAAATATCTTTAAGTTATCTTAAAGAATCTCAATGAGCTTCAAGTCAATACAGACAATTAAATCAAATCAGGAAAATTAAAATGTCAACAAAGAAATAGAAATTTTGGGACACCTGGATGGCTCAGGTGGGTAAGTATCTGTCTTCAGTTCAGATCATATCTAGGGATCCTAGATCCAGTCTTCATCAGGCTCCCTGCTCAGGGGAGAGTCTGCTTCTCTCTCTGCCCACCTCCCTGCTCATGCTTGCTCACTCTCTCTCTCTTTCTCAAATAAATAAATAAGTAAAATATTTTTTTAAAAGAAATAGAAAAAATTTGTAAAGAAACAAATAGAAATCCTAGAGCTAAAGAATGCACTAAATTGAAACTTCACTAGAAAAATTCAACATCAGACTTGATCAAACAGAAGAATCAGTTAACTCAGATAAGCCATTTGAAATTATTTAGAGGGGGAAAAAAGGAAACAGGATAAAGAAAAGTAAATAAAATCAAAGAGATTTATGGGACATTGAAAAAGGATCAAGTTACATGTTATGGGAATCTCAAAAGGACGAGAGACAGAGAAAGTCTCAGAGAACTTACTTTAAGAAATAATGGCTGAGGGGCGCCTGGGTTGCTCAGTGGGTTGAAGCCTCTGCCTTTGGCTCAGGTCATGATCCTGGGGTTCTGGGATCAAGCCACGCATGGGGCTCTCTGCTCGGCAGGGAGCCTGCTTCCTCCTCTTTCTCTGTGTCTCTGCCTGCTTGTGATCTCTGTCTGCCAAATAAATAAATAAATAAAATCTTTAAAAAAAAAAAAAAAGAAAGAATGGTTGAAAGTGTCTTGAATATAAAAAGGAAATGGATATCCAAATTCAAGAAGCTTAAAAAACTCCAGTAGAATGAACTCAAAGAGACCCATACTAAGGCACATATTCTAATCAAATTGTCTATTATGGACTGAGTATTTGTGTCACCCCGATTCATATGTAGACAACCTGTCCCCAGTGTAATGATATTAGGAAGTGGAACCTTCAAGCACTAATTAGGATTATATGGGTGGGATTATAAAAGTCATAAGAAATCATTCTTCTCCTTTTTGTTCTCTGCCATGTGAGGATTAAACAAGAAATTGGCAGTCTGCAATCTGGAAGAAGTTCCTTACAAAATTCGACCATGCTTCTACCTTCAAATCAGACATAGAGTCTCCAGAACTGTGAGAAACAAAGTTTTGCTTTTTTATCCACTCAGTCTGTTGTCCTTTGCTATAGCGGTCCAAATTAACTAAAGACAAAGACAAAGAGAAATTCTTGAAAGCAGCAAGAGAAAAGTGGCTTATCACACACAAAAGAGCATTCATAAGATTATCAGCAGAAACATTACAGGGCATAATAGAGTGAGATTGTATATTCAATGATCCAAAATTTAAAAATAAAATAACCCTGCCAACCAGGAACACTATATCCAGCAAAACTGTCAATAATGAAAGAGAATAAAGACCTTTCATATAAACAATAGCTGAGGGAGTTCATCATCATTATATCTGCTTAACACACACTGCTAAAGGGAATCCTTCAAGTTTAAATGAAAGGGCACTAGACAGTATCATGAAAACATACAAAAATATAAAACTCTCCACTACAGATAAATACATGGTCAAATTCAGAATTTTGTAATACAGTAGTGAGAGTGCATGAATTATTTTCACTATTGGTTGTAGTAAAATCAATGACAAAAGAAGTTACTTCATAAGTTGAATGATAATTGGCATAAAATAATGATTACCAAAAAAGATAAAAGCTTGTTAAAAAGTGTAACTAAAAAACCATGTCAAGGCACAAAAATATTTTATTTTTTTTTAAAGTTTTTAAAATTACTTAAGAAAGAGAGGGGAAATTTTGGGGGGAGATGGGGAGAGAGAGAGAGACTCCCTGCTGAGCTGGAACACCGATGAGGTACTGTATCCCAGGACCTGGAGATCATGATGTGAGCAAAAAAGTAGACATTTAACCAACTGAGCCATTCAGGCACCCCAAAAGTATCATAAAAGATAACATTGATAATGTAAGTGGAGTGGGAGGAAGATGTAAATTGCAGTGGATATTCTATGCAATTGAAGTTAAACTATAATCAAATTAAAATAATATCAGAATAACTTTAGGATGTTTTCAAAAACCTCCTTGGTAAAAAAACAAAACTAATTGTAAAGAGGAAAAGAGGTAAAGTGTTTCAAAATAACCACAAAACATTCAGAAAACAATTTAAAAAATGACAATAGAATGTCCTTCCCTTCCAGTAATTACTTTAAATATAAATGAATTAAGCTCATCAACCAAAAGATAGAGAGTGGCTGAATGGTTGAAAAAAGTCCAACTATGTGCTGGCTACCGAAGAGTCTCTTTAGATGTAAACACATATAGGCTAAAAGTGAAAGGGTAGAAAAATCATTCCATGCAAATGATAACTGAAAGAGAGCAGGGTTGTACCTACTTGCATCAGACAAAATAGACTTTAAGTCAAAAACTGTCACAAAATACAAAGAAAACATTATAGAATGATAAAAGTATCAATTCAATGGAAAGATATCACAATTATAAACATATGTGGACATCATAGCAGAGAACCAAAATATATAAAGCAAACACTGAAAGAATTAGAGGAAGAAATAGACAATGATACAATAATACAATACAATAATACAATAATAGTAGGAGATTTCCATATCACACCTCTAATAACAGAGACAACAATCAGACAAGATCAATAATGAAGGCAAGAACCTGAACAACACTTTAGGCCAATTGGACCTAGCAGACATAAAAAGACCACTCCACCCTCTACTCATTCCTTTCAAGGAACATGTAACATTCTTCAGGATAGTCACATATTAAGCCACACACATGTCTTAACACATTGAAGAAGGTTGAAATTATAACAAATATCTATTCTAACCACAGCAGAATGAAACTAGAAATAGAATAGTAGGATGAAAATTGGAAAACATGTGAAAATTGAACAACATACCCTTAAACAGCTGATGAGTCAAAGAAGAAATCACAAGGGAAATTTAAAAATATCTTGAGACAAATGAAAATACAGACATATTATGCCAAAACTTAGGGGATAAAGCAAAAGCAGTGCTAAGAAGGAATTTTACAGCAGAAAACATGTATATCAAAAACACATATCTCAAATCAACAACCTAACCTTAATACCTCAGAGAACTAGAAAAAGAACAAACTAAGCCTAAAGTTAGTAGAAAATTATGACTTAATAAGGATTAGAGCAGAAATAAGTGAAATGGTGAATGGAAAAAGAATAGGAAAAAATCAATGAAACAAAGAATTTGTTTTTGAAAAGATGAACACATTTGACAAAACTTAAGTAGACTAAGAAAAATGACAAAAAGATACCAAAAAACTCAGAAATGAAATCAGAGACATTCCAACCGCCATAAAAATACAAAGGATCAGAGGAGACTACTATGAACAATTGCACACCAACAAACTGGTTAATTTAGAAAAAATGGATAAATTCCCAGGAACATAAAGTCTTCTATGACTGAATCACAAAAAAATTAGAACACCTGAACAGACTAAAAATGAATCAGAAGATTGAATCAATTATCAAAACCTCCAACAAAGAAAAGGCCAGGAAATACTGAAATACTGAAAAGGGAGTCAAGGAGACTGAGTGGACAAAAGACAGTCTCCTCAAAAAATGGTGGTGGGAAAACTGGAGAAGCACATTTAAAAGAATGAAACTAGACCTTTCCGCTTATATCATTCATAAAAATTAACTAAAAATTAATTCAAGATTTAAATGTAAGATCTGAAATCATAACACTGAAAATAGGTGGTAAACTTCTCAAACAATTAATAATAGAATTACCATAGAATCTATAATTGAGCAATTCCACTTCGGGGATAAATATCCAAAAGGATTAAAAACAAGATTTCTAAGAGATATTTTCACACCATGTTCATTACAATATTAATAACAATAGTTAGGAAAGGGAAACAACCTAAATGTCTATATGGGTGAATGGATAGAGAAAAGATAGTTTACACCCACAATGGAATATTACAGAGCCTTGAAAAATGAAGGACTATCATGTGTTACAACATGGATGGAACTTGAGGACATTATTCTAAGTGAAATAAGCTAGATCCAAAGAGGAAATACTGTGTGATTGTACGTAAATGAGGCATCTAAATTAGTCAAACTGTTAGAAATAGAAAGTAGGATGGAGATGGCCTGAGCCTCAGGAAGGGTGTAAATTACAACTTCAGTTTTGCAAGTTAAAAAGTTCTAGAGATTTGTTGCACAATAAAATTCATATATAGTTAACACTACTGTACAATGTACTTAAAATGGTTAAGAAGGTAAATTTATTATGTTTTTTACAATAGAAAAAATAAAAGTTCATTATTACAGTTTTACTTATATGCTCTTTCGGATTATTAAAAATGATTCTTGACAGGGACATAATTTGATGCTTATAAAATTATGCTTATTAAGTTATACTTTCATGCTCATAAATCATGTGGATTCTCTTCTAAATTCATGCCACCATGTTCTTGATACCTTCCTGTTAACACTCAGCTGAGGGACCAAATATATCTTTGTGAATACCAAATACTTATAATAATAATAGCAAAGGCAAATAAATGGTAAAACATTTTTTAATATTTCCTTAGTGCCACATACAAAGTACTTGATGTGTATTTCCCATTTAGTCCTTGGATCTTCATTTATCCCTCCAACAAGCAGAACCATTATAACTTCACACCAACAAATAGCATTTTCGTGCTCAGAGTAAAATATGTGGCAGCTGCTTGTGATCCACATCACTTGAAATTCTCTGTTTACAATATTTTTCCAATCACATCTTACTTAAAAACAAACCTTTTAAATTAAAATATGTCTTATTCTTTTAGGTGTAATTAACAAGCCACTTCCTGTATATCTATCTATGGTGTTTATACTATGGTGTTTATATATTTGTTAGGACAAAGCTCATGGTGTGAGTCTGAGAGCAGCTTATGGGCAGGGGTAAGGTTCTGTTTATTTCCAAATCCCTAACACATGTGGTAAGACAACAGAACATATTATTACCATTATTAATGTTTTCATTATGGATGGATATATTACACGGAGAACAGTTTATATTTTAATGGGTTTAGAGAAAGCAGTTCATAACCATAGATGATGAAATGATAAAACACACAATACTAATGGCACAGACACACCTAACTAAGACAGTGTCCATGGGCGCTACCACCAGAATGGAAACCAGCTTATAATTTCACAAGAACAGCGGTTGTGGCAATAAAATTGTTGGAAAAAATGAAAGAGCAAAAAGCATACAAATTGGCTCTTTAAAGAAGGGTAAGTGATCTATAAATGAGAACGAAAGGACTTCAATTAGGGGCAACTGGTGTGAGTAAAGGCACTGGAAAGTTATAACAATTCTTATATCCTGGGGACAGTGGATGAGTATTTTTGCCAACTTGAAGTGTCAGTGTAGAGGAACAGCGTGATGTAAGGTTGGAGAGGTATAACCCACTTATACCCAGATTTCTACCTTCAAATTGCCCATCCAAAACACACTGCTACCCAAATATTTTCTTTTTTATATCTAAGATAAGTATGTTTCATTACAGGCTTTTGACAGGATGTAACCAGCCCAGATTGGGCGCCAGAGACAGTCTTTAGTTCAAATCAAGAGTCGCACAGCTAATTGGTTTTTAGGAATTACTTATAGTTGCTGAAACTTCAATTTCTTCAGCCAGAAAAGAGTGATAAAAATACTTTCTTATAATGACTGCTGTGAAAATTACATAAAGTATGTAAAATTTCTAGTACTGTAGTATGTATTAGATACACAGTAAATGTCTGCTCATGTTTCTTACATTTATAACTTTATAAACCTAGGAGTAATTATTCATCAAGCTTTATCTAATTCCCTGAATTTACTTAGATCTGCATCTACAGTATGATTCAGAAAAAGGGCACAGATAATACTAATACTTTGAGAAATTAGTCCTAAATGGCTGGCAATTTGTGTCTAGTAGTATCCTCACTCCTGAAAATCTCTAGCAACCATGGAAAGAAAGAGTGATCCATTTGTGTGAATAACTGAACTAAATAAGGATGTATTCCAAGAGTGTGGCTAATGACAATCTAGCAGCATATGGAATGAGACATTTTCTTCTCCCTCTTCTAAACACTAAGCAGAAGTCTGAGATGTATTGTATTAATTATATTGTTCTGTTACCCTTATGATTTTGAGAGTAGTAATGTGAAGCTAAAAATAGAGCAGGATATAATTGTTGAACACTACTAACATTTAGGAATATAGGTTGTAAAACATTTTATGATTCATTTTTGTTTTGACTGTTTATGCCAAAACATTTTACACCAACTATATACTTGTCCTTCTTTCCTTTTTCTTTTTTGTCAGACCCAGTTCTGGTGCTATTCTGTTTGTCAGACATATTACACTACTCTGAACACTGTATATGCATTTGTTAAAGATTTAAATCAGGGTGATGTCTGGGCAAAGAAAATAAAATTGGCAAAGAAATTAATTAAATTCCATTTTATATGTCTGTTACAAGGGATAGTTACATGTTAAAGCATTAATAGTGGCTGTTTTCAATGTCTGCCTAGGTCTGCACACTCCACGCAAACAAGTATGCATTTCAGAATGCAAGATATTTGGAAATGCACATATAGTTTTACATATTTTTATAAGAATAACGCTTTGACCAAGATTTAACAAATTAAAATCAACACATGCTAAGCCTTGTAAATTAAAGCAGAAACAAAATTTTACTCATCTAATGTTCGTTATTGTATCTTCTTCAGGTATTAACCAAGGTTTGATTTTTGAAAGCAGGGAGCTAAACAGTTTGACCCCTCTGCAGATATACAGCAACAGCATGAATCTGAAATAAAATAAAAGTTCAACAAAGGAATCCTCACAGTCTTTTCTGGTGGGATATTTAGCAGGCCCAGATTGTTTTCCAGGAGTAGGTTTCTAGACGCATTGTCTTTGTCTCAGTATCTTGAAGAGATAACTACATGAGTTTCTCAGAATTTGCTTCTTAGGATCTTAAAGCGCTGGAGATTTTATCTCCTGAACTTCTAAAAGGAGATATATCCTTTTAGAAAAAAAGGATAGCTTTCCTTCTTATAAAAGATGTTATATAAAATTTAAAGTGAATACTCAACCTCTCATATGCAGAATTTATTATGTGTGGGCTATTTATTTGAGAGATAGGGTCAGAACTTATGGAAAGGTATCTGTACAAGTGGTGGAACAATCTGGCATGACTTTTGCCGTTTTATAGCAAGTATTTTTTACTACATGGGATTGAATGAGAAGGCATTTAAGGATTTTTTTTTTAATTTACTGTTGATTGTTGGGCAGTTCATCCAATTATCTGTCAAATTTAGTGCCACTCAGATATCCCATCTAACAATTGTTTGGTATTTCTGACAGATACTGCAAGCCACATCAGTAACAAGAGTATATTGATTTTGAGAGTTTACACACGAGTTTGAGACCGGGAGGCAAGAGACCTGAGCTGTGCTTCAGCTTGACTACTTGCCATGTTATGGGCTGAATCAGGTACTCCAATAAAATATTTAGAAGTCCCAACTCCTAGTACCTTAGAATGTGACTTAATTTGGAGACAGGGTCTTTACAGAGTTACTCAAGTTAAAATGAGTTCATTAGTGTGAACAACAATCTAGCATGACTGTTGTCCTTATAAAAAAAAAAGGAAATTTAGGCACAGACACACACAAAGGGAAGAAGGCCATATGAAATGAAGACAGAGGATGGAGTGAGGTATGTATAAGTCAAGGCATACCAGCAATTGACAGCAAACCACCTGAAACTAGGAAAACACATAGAAGGATTCTTCCCCTCCAAGTTTCCAAGGGAGCATGGTCCCGCTCACATCTTGATTCCAGATTTCTTTTCGCCAGACTGAGACAATAAATTCTGTTGTTTGAAGCCACTCAGGTTTTGGTATCTTGTTATGGCAGCCTTAGAAAACTCACACACCACGTGAACTTTTTTTTTTTTTTAAGGATTTTATGTATTTATTTGACACAGAGAGAGAGAGAGAGAGAGCATAAGCAAGGGGAGCAGAAGAGGAAGAAGCCATGTCCCTGTTGAGAAGGGAGCCCAATGTGGGGCTCATTCCCAGGACCCTGGGATCATGACCTGAGCCGAAGCAGATGATTAATGACTGAGCCACCCAGGCGCCCCTGACACCACGTGAACTTAAATAACATTTCACCTTTGAGGTTTCTTTAATCTATACAATGGAAATAAAATGATAATAGCTATATTCATTTTTTTTAGAGAGTTGTTTGGAGAATCAAATGAGATAATGACTTTCAAAGAAAACATATGTGTTTATGCACATTCTAAGCATAAGTATTTGACAATATGTGTCAAAGTGTATGATTAAACAGATACATATTTCAGGTTTAAGTGTGTGTATGTACGCGTACACATAATGTATTTTAATAGATGATACTTGAAGAAATTTTTCTTATGAGTTCCTAGAAGGCAGAGGTGAAATCTTTTTCATTTTTGTATCCTCATTGCACACCATTTGGGTCATTTATCCAAGCAGAAATCTGTGGAAATTCAATATATCATGGCTGAATTATATCTCCAATATTATGTACCTACAAACAGGTAAATATTACAAAAATTATTTTCCCAGGATTAATGTTAAAGGTGTAAGAGATTTAGAGCTATCATTATGGGAGAGTATATTTATGAAATTAACATGAATATTCCAATCCTTAAATAAAAATATTTTATTTATGTCAGGTTTCAAATTAGGTTTTCACAACACTGTGAACATGAATTCGGAAATACTCTGCTTTCTTTGTCATGTCACTCCAAGTGTCTGTTCATGGTACACTGCTCTTCTAATAGTCCTTGAAACACATAGAAACTTTAGGTAAGTAGTCTAGAAATGATGTAGTAGAAATAAAATAGTCTGCAGAAAAAATTACCAATGATTTCAACAAAATAAATTTCCTATCTTTAGTTGTAGGATTATAAAAGTACCCACAAATAATCAGAATTACAATTTAATGATCATATATTTTATAATATTAGCTGCACTGTTATTTATTGAACATTTAGAGTTTTCAAAATATGTGAAAGTTAACTATTGTGATTACATTCATTACAGTTTATTTTGGTTTTTGGTGCATTCTTCATCAAACTGGAATTTATCCTTAAATAAATTTAATTTATAAAAATATAATGATACTAACAATATAAAATCTACTTCATGGCAAGAATATGTAATAGGATGAGATGCAATTTTATTATTAATCTTTTAGGTTTTTGTGTAGAATTTAGTGAAAACAAAAACAGAGGGATCTTTAGCTCTCAAACAAATATTATTTTTTAACGTAGTCCCAAAAATGAAATGATTTTCAGGCTGTCATAATCAAAGTTGCCCTTAACTACAGTAAAGTATAATCAAGTAATATATGTATGTAATATAATATCAAGTATCTTATTTTCTTTGATTCTTCAGTTTTAATTCCTCCATGAGTGAAAGTAAGGTTTAAAAAATCAGATAAGTACAAGTACAAGGGAAACAGTTAGTGATGTCCTCCTGTATCATATGATTCCATATCAGTATACACAGCAGCCACAAAGCCATAAATTATAAATAATATAACCTATATGACACCCATGGCACATTCCTCTATTCTTAAATGAAATATCTTTACTATTGTGTAATACTGAAGGCATCCTTTTTTTTTGTAAAAATAAAAAAAGAAAATAAATTTTTATTACTATTCAAGTAATATCAATTTGAGGAAACTTACAGAAAAATGACAAAACAACTACAGAAATATAGTTGCACTGTCAGAATGAGTATTTCACACTTTGTTTTCATGTGTAGTAATGAATTACTTCTTTGGCTTTCTAAAAGTGAATCCAACAAATTATTACATTAAAAATGTCTCAAATAATTAGTTATAGACTACACAGTAAACTTCCTCATTAATTTCTCTTTTTTCTCACTTTGTTTTATTGAGGTATAGTTGGCATATACTATTTTAGTAGTTTCAGGTGTACCACAAATTGATTTGGCTTGTATATATTTGTTTGGATATATTTGTATGTATATTTTATATATATTACAAAATTGTCACCACAGAAAGTCCAGTTACCATTTGTCACCCTACATAGTTACAAATTTTGTGTGCATGATGAGAACTTTTAAGATTTACTTTCTTAGCAGCTTTCAAATATGCAATACAATATTATTAGTTACAATAACTATGTTGTACATTACATCCCCAGGACTTATTTACTTTGCAACTGGAAGCTTGAACCTTTTGAACTCCTTCACCCATTTCACCCACCTTTCCCTCAAGCAACCATCAATCCATTCTTTGTATCTATGAGCTTGAGTTTTGTTTTGTTTTAGTTTGCTTTCATTTGATTTGTTCATCTGTTTTGTTTTTTTAGACTCCATGTATAAGTGAAATCATATAGTATTTGTTGTTCTCTAAATTGAATGAAAGACCTAGAACCATAAAACGTGTAGAAAATAATGCAGACAGTAAACACCTTGACATCAATCTTGTTGATGACTTTTTGGATCTGACTCCAAATTGAAGTAGCCACTGTAGAAAACAGTATAGAAGTTCCTCAAAAAATTAAAAATATTGGGGCACCTGAGTGGGTCAGTAGGTTAAGCCTCTGCCTTCAGCTCAGGTCATGATCTCAGGGTCCTGGGATCGAGCCCTGCATCGGGCTCTCTGCTCGGCAGGGAGCCTGCTTCTCCCCTCTCTCCACCTGCCTCTCTGCCTACTTGTGATCTCTGTCTGTCAAATACATAAATAAATAAATCTTTTTTTTCTTAATTAAAAATATAAATACCATATGACCCAATGATACCACTACTGGATATTTACCTGAAGGAAATGAAAACACTAATTCAAAAAGATATATGCTTCCCTATGTTTATAATATTATTTACAATAGCCAAGATATGGAAGCTACTAAGTGTCCAACAATAGATGAATGGTTAAAGAAAATGTGATATACATATCATATATATATATTTTTAATATTATATATATATATACTATATATATATAATGAAATACTGTTCAACCTTAAAAATAAGATATTCTTGCCATTTGTGGCAACATAAATGAAACTTGAGGGCATTATGCTAAGTGAAATAAGTCAGACATAAAAAGGCAAATACCTCACTCATTTCTGTGTTTGGAAAAGCTTTACATTCTTGCTCTATAAATCTTGGAACCAGACATTTTCCTTTAAAAGCAGAAATTAAAATGTTAGCAAAGTCATTACGTGGATAAACATAGATGGTTAAAATAATGAATGACTTGTATATCGAATATCTTTGGCACTGACCAAGCTTTCTTTTAAATCATGCTAAATAACAGTTAAATTATGTTTAACATCTTGACTTACAAGACATTTTTGATTCATAAAAAATTATTTGGAAACTTTTAGTGGATGTTAATATCTCAGGCCAAAAATGTAATAAGACTACCTAAAACTATCAGTGATAGTTTTCACTTAATTGGGCTCATTTAATTTGGGTCTGATTTATCTCTTTCAGCAATCTATATATGTATATCAATTTAATATCTGTTAAATGCCCATGTCATGATGTAGCAATGAAACATCAAGTAATTTTTCCCTTTAGATTCATTTTTTGCCATGATCTTTCACCCTTCAGATTAATTTAAAGATTTTTTTTCCTTAAAATTAGTATTTTTGTATTTTGGGGGTAAATACTTACTAATGCAATTGTTGGATCATAAGGTAGTTCTATTTTTAACTTTTTGAGGACCCTCCATACTGTTTCTTTTCTTTTCTGAAGTTATTACACCAGTTTGGATTCCCACCAACAACGTAAGAGAGTTCCTTTTTCTCCACATCCTAGCCAACATCCGTTGTCTCTTGTGTTGCTGAATTTAGCCATTCTGACAGGTGTGAGGTGACACCTCATTGTAGTTTTGATTTGTATTTCCCTGATGATCAGTGATATTGAACATCTTTTCAAGTGTCAGTTGGTCATCTGTATGTCTTCTTTAAAAAAATCCATGTCTTCTGCCTATTTTTTAACTGCATATTTGTTTTGGAGGGTTAAGTTTTATAAGTTCTTTATATTTTGGGGCTACTGACCCTTTATCAGGTATGCCATTTTCAAATTTCTTCTCCCACTCTATAGGTTGCCTTTTGTTCCGTTGATTGTTTCCCTCACTATTCAGAAGGTTTGTTTGTTTGTTCTTTATCTTGATGAAGTCCCAATAGTTTATTTTTGTTTTTATTTCTCTTGCCTTAGGAGACATATCTAGAAAGATGTTGCTATGGTCAGTGTCAAAGAGGTTACTGTCTGTGTTCTCTTCCAGGAGATTTATGGTTTCCTGTCTTACATTTCAGGTCTTTAATTCATATTGACTTTATTTTTATGTTTGGTAAACGAAAGTGATTCATTTTCATTCTTTCACATGTTGCTGCCCAGTTTTCCCAACACCATTTGCTGCATTATCTGCAATAGCCAGATTAGGGAGCAGCCCACAGGTCCATCAACTGATGAATGGATAAAGAAGATGCAGTATATATGCAATGGAATATTACTCAGCCATAAAAAAGAATGAAATATTGTCATTTGTGATGACATGGATGGAGCTAGAAAGTGTAATGCTAAGTGAAATGGGCCAGAGAAAGACAAGTACCATATGATCTCCCTCAGATATGGAATTTAAGGAACAAAACAAATGAGCAAAGGGACAAAAGAGAGAGAGAGAGAGGAAGACCAAGAAACAGACTCTTAAGTGTAGAGAACAAACTGATGGTTACCAGAGGGGAAGTAGGTGGAGGATGAGGTAAATAAGGGATGGGTATTAAGGGATGCTTGCTTGCTATGATGAGCACTATGATGTTTGGAAGTGTTGAATCACTATATTGTATACCTGAAACTAATATTACACTGTATGTTAACAACTGGAATTAAAATAAAAATCTTTAAAATTTTAAAAAATAATTTTTTTCATGTGAGTATTGGGATTCAAAGTGTCAGAGAAGATGGTCAACACCAAGCAAGTGAAAGGAGATTATACATATTATAGAAAGTGTTAAAATATTGTTTCTCACAACAAAGCTATTGCTTCTAAAAATATAATACACATGTTAGTGTTATGAATCAATAGCATTCTCATTTTAATGTTGCTTATCCCAAGCATGTTTTCTTAGTGTTTCTTCATTAGTTGTGTGCTGTTTGAATTGCATGTCACCAGTCCATTATAACATTTTCTTAGTAAAATCTCAGTAAAAGTAGGCTTTCCCACCTCCAGGTTTTAGGGACCCTGGTAACAAACTACCTTCATTAAGTCCACAATGCCAACTCAAATTGCACTGAAATTACAAAATAAAATTGACTATTTTACATATTCATTAAAACAATTTATGTCTGAGTTATTTAATATAAATTGTAATCATCATCATAGGGTATAAGATTGCAAAAAAAATAGTTTGATCTTTTTGGCATAGCTGCTCCATCTACAGGATTCTTTCTCTGGGTGTATTAGCCTCTCTCATTTTTATGAATCATTGAATCCTTCTTTTGCATTTATGATAATACATGCAACCTGTATAGTAGCTAGCTAACTGATTACCATTTGTATTGCAAATTTTGTTCATTTATATGGAAAATTTGAACTTTCTGGAACAACATGCCTTAATATTTCTTGCCTCTTAGTTTGTAGACAGTTGCCTCTGCCAGCATTTCTAACCTCTTTGTGTGTGGATGAGGCTATAAATGTAGATCCATAAACACATACTTGAATTTTTCTAGGCCTCACCCATTCATGGGTATAATTACTTTCATATTTCAAGTAACTTGAATGCCACTAGATTTTGCCCCAACGTGTATCCAAGACTTCCAAAAAGTTTTTCTAACTTCCCAGAAACACCAGCACATATAGACGGAACTTATCCAGGAGGACCTGAAGCCAGCTGGAATTGGGTTCTAATTCCCTGAGGCTCATGGTGCAGAGTAGCCAGTGCCCCCAGGTGACCTTCATTCCCTGACAGCAGTGATGCTCCCGGGCAGCCCTGCACCTGGATCATTTCTCTGTTTCCAAGCCCATCCCCTTTGTCAGACATTTCTGACAAACCCTGCTGAGCAAGGAGCCCTCCACTCTCATCTTCAGTGAATAGTCCTGGCAGTAATCCCAGGGAGGTGGGGGACACATCTTCTTTCTTTCCTGCTGTGCAGTATATCTAAACAGTGTTGTTTGTATCTTAATAAAATAGCCCTGCATTATTTTCTTCTAGTGCTTCCCATCTCAGCACCCACAGATCACAGCCTGACTAGTGTACCAGTTGTGATGCTGAGCCCCTTTTTCTCAGGCCTTAGTCTCTTGTTGGACATGAGTTTTTGTGGGTCTTCCCAGTTTCCGGGACGTCCCATACATATTATAAGACTCAGTTTAAATATGTTAAGACCTACCGCACCCCTATTTGTATGTATTTAAAAACAACCTCACTTGGGGGTATCTGGGTGGCTCAGTGGGTTAAGCATATGACTCTTAACTTTTGGCTCAGGTCATGATTTGAGGGTCCTGAGATCAGGAACCCCACCTCCAGCTCCTTGCTCAGCAGGGAGTCTCTCCAGATTCTCTCTCCCTCTCCTTCCCCCTCTGCACACATGCAGGTGCTGTTTCTCTCTCTCTCAAATACATTGATTATTTTTTTTTAAAAGCCTCACTGGGTTTTCTCCCTCTCCCTTCACCATGATACTTAGTCCTTTCTCTTCTCTGCTTAAAAAAAAAAAAAGTAAGGAGGAAGAAAAAAAGAAAGGGAGGGAGGGAAAGAGAAGGGAGGGAAAATCTTTATAGAGTTTGGAGGTTCTTTGCCCCAGGGTGTGCCCCAGAATTAGTATCTGCTCCTTATCTAAATCCTCCCTGAATGTAGCCTCCTTGGAGGACTTGATGGGGCAAGTCTAAGATTTCATATCAATCTGGTGGATGGAGATAAAGCCAAATTTAATTAAACTGAAAATACAATGGTCCTTGTCCTTGGATACCAAAGAGAAAATCTATATTCAATATCCTGTTTGACCAATTAGCTTTTTAGATCTTCTTGCCTCTAGCAACCACGGGTATTATATAACTAACAAAACAACCACAACTTGGCTCTTCCAAGGCAGGAAAGCCACATGATGTCACAGAGGCTACTCTGGACAGGAATCTGTACTGAGAAGAGCTGGGAAGCCCACAGACTGGGTCCCACACACCCACACTTCGGTTTCATCATTCCTAAAATGGGAATAAATGTCACTTATCTTATGTGATGACTATGATAATGTAATTAGTATACAAAAAGCAGTTATAAAACGTTTATTAAATATTAGTTATTAACTCAATTTAGAATTCTTGATTTTCCATATCTGACTCTAGCCATGTTTATTTTAAACTTTCCCTAATTACACAACACTGATCTCTTTCTCTCATTTTGTTATTATTCATTATACTACATCATTTTCCACTTTAAATAGTAATCATTATAATTATTACAATAATGGTAATGTGCTAATTATGTTAATAATGAGTCATTATTTTCTATGAGTCCCCTAAAGTCTTTTATTAAGTCAAAATGTCAATTATGTCTGTTGATTACAACTTGCATTTATTATTAATTTTATCCTTGATAAGTGTTTGCCCTAAACTAAGGAGTCTTTTAAAACTCTAGCTAAGAAAGCTATCCCATCCACTTGGATTCATTGTCACCATGTGCTCACTAGTGCTAAGGAATTTGGTATCTAATGGGTTTGTATTTCCAAATTAGGGTAACCATTTCTCAATAAATTAAAAATTAACCAAAGGGTAAATAAGGGATAAGATTTTCCAGATGACTATCCCTAAAATGAATAATAATTTACTGAGATAAAAATGGCATAAAAATAGTACTAAAATTATTTTAAACTATATATGTAGTCATTTTAAACTATTTTGTGTGTAAATTGTGCAATATTTCTCTTTTTTAAGGTTTTACTTATTTATTTATTTATTTAAGAGAGAGAGAGGGAGAGACAGAACTCACACAAGTGGGAGAGCAGATGGAGGAGCAGAGGGAGAAGAAGATAGAGAAGGAGAGAGCATCTCCAGCAGACTCCCGAGTTCAGAGCTTGCCAGGGGTTCAATCTCACTAGGCTCCTGAGATCATGTCCTGAGCCAAAACAAAGAGTCAGATGCTTAATAAACTGAGCCACGTAGGCACCCTGATTGTGCAGTATTTCTATTTTCTTTTCAGTGTCATTAAATACCTACAAATAGTCACTTATAGGAACTTTAGAAAGAGATTTCTGACAGATTCAAAATAATACTTATGCCCTTCATTGCTTGCCCTCCAACCTTGTTGAGTCTCTATGGACCCAGATGAGATAACATTATTTCTTTCATGCAAAATCACTTTCAAACCCATTTACACACAATTTGAAATTGTAATTTTTCTAACAGACACATTTTTTAAAGTATGACCTTATTTACTAATTGTAATCATAATATACACAACTATAATTTATGTCATCACCTGCTTTTCATTCTCCTAACCTATTTTAAAATGTTTCCTTTTTTAAATTTTTTTTTATTTAAAATCATGTTCCAGGGTAGTCTTACTTTCACTTCTTTTCTTTCCTTTCTCTCTCTTTTTTATTGTTTTTGTTTTTTTTATTTTTTATTTACCCAAATTAGTGAAGTAGAAAGAATAGGGACAGTGTCATCAGAATTCCAATATCAGCATTCACTCAATGTGTAAAATTGGGTTATCTATCAGGCAGGCTTCTTTTCACTCATTCTATAAATGAAGATAATTCTCTCTACCTTCTGAAAGTATTATAGCTGGGCTCTAAAAAAAATCTATGACATGATACTATCATTATTCTAACTTTTACTGTCAACTGTTAGGATGATAAATGCTTGATAATCATGTAGTCACTACTGCTTGAATAATATTGGATATTATTGAAATATGTCTAATGATTCTTTGAATTTTTTTTAGTTAGTCTATCCTCTTTGAGGTACCTGGCTGACTTAGTCTGTAGGGCATGCAACTCTTGATCTCAGGTTTGTAAGTTCAAGCCCCACCTTGGATACAGAGATTACTTAAAAATAAAATCTTAAAATATATATTTCATAGCACATTCTTTTTATGTTAGTTAATTGTCCTAAGTTGACATTGTTTATATATAATATAATATTATTATATATAATATTATATATATGTGTGTGTTTATATATAAACATATCTATATGTTTATATATATGTGTGTGTGTATATACATATATATACATATACATATATACACGTGTGTGTGTGTGTGTGTGTGTGTATCCAGAACATCTCTGACTTTTTTCTGAGTTTTCAGTTCAGTTTTTATTCACTGAGCAGCATTTATGTCCTCACACTCCTCTAGTTACACAGGTGAGCCAGACAGGTCCTTGCCTGGGGTTGTTAAGTAAACTCTTTGAGGATAAAAGAAAAGTAAGTAAGGAGAATTTCCCTTTGGTTCCATAGGACAAATACTATGACAGGGGTAAATAAAGGATATAAGTAGCCTTAGCCAGGTTGGGGAGGAGCAAAGGAAACCTGGAGGGTGGATGTGGATGCGGAGGGTTTTCCAGAGATTTACATCAGCACAGCTTACTTGGGGGAAGTTAGACAAGGACTCATCAATGACTTATGGGAGGTCATGCAATAGAACCGAGGACACTAAAAGTCTGCTCTCACACAAACAAAATAATGATCCTAATGTTGCATTGCACAATAGCTTAATTTCTTATTAAATGATTAGAGTAGAGATAGACATTGCTTCCAGGGTGCCACCATCAGGTCATGAGCTCAGGGTCCTGAGATTGAGCCCCACGTAGGGCTCTCTGCTCAGCAAGGAGCCTGCTTCCTCCTCTCTCTCTGTCTGCCTCTCTGCCTACTTGTGATCTCTGTCAAATGAATAAATAAAATCTTAAAAAAAAACTGGTGAGAATGGATTTCCTTTCTTTGGTCTTAATCTTTGTGGAAAGGTATTCAGTCTCTTAGTTATGTAATTAGCTTTATTTTGCTCATTTTTAAAAGTCTGTATGGGTCACCTGGGTGGCTCAGTCAGTTAAGCAACAGCCTTCAGCTCAGGTCATGATCCTGGGGTCCTGGAATTGAGCCCAGCATCAGGCTCCCTGCTCAGCAGGGAGTCTGCTTCTCCCTCTCCTTCTGCCCCTGCCACACACATGCTCTCACTCACTCATGCTGTCTCTTGTTCATGATCTCTCTCACTCATTGCTCTCTCTCTTTTTCAAAAAATAAATAAAATCTTTTAAAGTCCTTAAATCTGTCCCAGTGAAAAATGATATTGATTGATTTTCAAATATTAGACTAATCTTAAATTTCTTGAATAAGGGCTACTTGGTCATTTGCATTTTAAGAAAAATGCATCATAATGTATTAGCAAATATATACATATAAATACAAATAAAGAGTGTATATATGCATTATCAACAATAGCCAAATTATGGAAAAAAGTCTAATTGTCCATCAACTGATGAATGTATAAAGAAGTGGGATGTGTTTGTGTGTGTGTATAACGTATATTACTCAGCCATCAAAAAGAATGAAGTCTTCCCATTTGCAATGACATCAGTGAAGCTAGAGTATATTATGCTAAGTGAAATATATCAGTCAGAAAAAGACAAATACCATACGATCAAATACCATACGATGTCTCTCATATGTGGAATATAAGAAACAAAACAGATGAACATAGGGGAAGATTTACTACTGCCATTTTATTTTTTCCTTCTGGTTATTTTTTTCCATTTCTTCCCATTTCTGTTTCTGTTTACTTTGTATGTCAGTGGTTTTCATTGGTGATTTTCTCATTCTCTTCTTTTTATATGTTTTGTGTCACTGCTCTAGATTTTGCTTTGTGGTTACCACGAGGTTTACATAACATCACACCACCAAAATGATCTTTTTTCTGCTAGTAAGACTCTGTCTTAATTTACCTATAAACCTTGCATCCTTTTATTCTCCCCCTTTTATATTTTTGATATCACAAATTATCTCTTTTTATGTTGTAATTTTATCACCAAGTTGTAGTAGCTATAGTTATTTTTAATGTTTTTTCTTTAACCTTTACATAATAACTAAGAGTTTAATATACTATTCTGAAATAGAGTTACAGTTTCTGAATTCGATTTATTACTTTAATCAGTGTTTTGTATAATTTCACCTTTTCATCTCAGCTTAAAGAGTTCCTTTCAACATTTCCTATAAGACAAATTTAGTGATGGCGAACTCCCTCAGAGTTTGTTTGCCTAGGAACCTTTGATTTCTTCTTCATATCTGAAGACTAACTTTGCCAGATAGTATTTTTTTTTAAAAAGATTTTATTTATTTATTTGACAGACAGAGATCACAAGTAGGCAGAGAGGCAGGTAGAGAGAGAGATGAGGAAGCAGGCTCCCTGCAGAGCAGAGAGCCTGATGTGGGGCTTGATCCCAGGACTCCGGGATCATGAACTGAGCCGAAGGCAGAGGCTTTAACCCACTGAGCCACCCAGGAGCCCCCAGATAGTATATTCTTGGCTGATAATTTTTTTTTCTTTCAATGTTTTCACTGTCATTCCACTGTCTCTTGGCATGTCTCAGTTTCTGGTGAGAAATCTACTACTAGCCTCATGGGACATCCTTTGTAGGTTATTCCCCCCCCCCCCTTTCCTGGCTGCCTTTAATATTGACTTTGACAGTCTTAATATAATATGTCTTGGAGAAGGTCATTTTGCACTGAAGTAATGAGGTATTCTGTTAGCTTTGTGGACTTGTATATACAATTCCTTCCCCATGTTTGGGAAGTTCTCCACAATTATTTTCCTAAATGACCTCTCTGCCTCCTTCTCCTTATCATCTCCTTCTGGTACACCCGTTATGGTTATGTTGGTTTTTCTAAGGATTCTGATAGCTCTCATTGAGTTTCTTCAGTTTTCAGAAATCTTTATTCTCTCTCCTCTTCCACCTGAATCATTTCTAGATTCCTATTTTCTAGCTAACTCTCTCTTGCCTCTTATCTGCTCTATTACCAGTACATTCTAATGAGCTCCTCATCTCATTCACTGAGTACTTCAGTTCCAGAATTTTTGTTTAGCACTTTTACAGAATTTCACTCTCGTGGTAATGTATTCCTTTTGCTCACTGATTTTATTCCTGAGATCCCTTTATTGCCCAAGTTCTTTTGTAACAGGTTGAATTTCTTCATAGCAGCTATTTTAAATTCTTTATTGCTATATTCCATATCTTTGAGTTCAGTAGCTAAAAAAATTATCTTCTTTTTGTGATACCATATTACTGTGATTTTTTTTTTCATAGTGTGTGATGAAAAGTGAGTGTTTCTGCTACTTCATTTGAAGCAGCAAACCCTTCTTAGGCAAGGTTCTGTTCACTTTGACACTAACGGTTGAACAGGTTGGTAATCAGGAGCCTTCCTCTTTTTTCCAGAAGGTGGAGCTACAGCACACGTTTTTGGTTTCTCTTACCAGCGCTGTCCGCCCCACCGCCACGCCCATTAAGGTGAAGTGTATACATTTAAAAGAAAAAAAAGGCAGAGGAAAAACGTGATGGCAGAGTTGGGGGAGTGTGTACACTGCTACAGGGATTCTGCAGTGGGAGATCCCAGAGATCTGTGAACTGCTCTTTTGCCAGAACCCAAGTAGGAAGGCAGGAGACACTTTCCTTAGGTGCCCTTTGCCTCCTTCCCTTTCATTTCCCCCCTCCAGTCACTGTGGTTTCTCTTCAGAGAGAGCAACAGGTCCCTCCAGCTGCAAAACAAATGCCCAGGCAGAACTCACTGCCTTCACTTTCCACCACCTCTGCCTCACACCTGTCCCACCACCAGGTCGCCAGCACTCCCCTCTCTCCATTGCTTCCTCTGCTGACTAATTCACCCACTTTGGGGGGCACAGATACAGGATCTCAAGTGTCCTGGCAAGCCCTGCACAGAACTTTTTTCCAAATATGAATGTCCCATTAGCTGTGAATGGAAGGGCAGAAAGAAAAAGGAATGACCCGGGATGACTCAGCAGCCATGATGCTGATGTCACTCTCTAAATTTACTTTTATAAATGAACTTAGCCAGAGTTATATCAAGTTCATACATCTTATCAAAGGATTAAAATTTTATTTTATTAATTTATTCTACATTCTGTCATTTTAAATTTCATTGATTTCACCTGTATTTGAATCATGTACTTCGTCATACTCTGGATTACTTCACCTTTCTCTATTTAATTTCTTTAGATGGTAGAATAGATCATTGAATTTATTTTAGACACCTTTCTTCTCTATTATAAATGTTTCAAGATCTAAAATTCTGTCTAAGCACATTTAGCTTCATTCTCCACCTAATGTCATTTCATTCCATTCAAAGTATTTTCTGGTTTTCCCTGTGATCACTACTGTGAGTTGTGATGCAAGTGTGCATAGGTGTGCTTGTTTAGTAGTATGTGTAAATTTGTGGAGATTTTTAGATATCTTACTATTTTCAATTTATAACTTATCTCAATGTTAGTGAGATAACACCCTTTATGATCCTAACTCTATTAAATATGGAGTCTGCTCCCTGACCCAATATAGAATCTATGTTGGTGAGTTTTCCATGACACCAGAATACATGAACTCCACTATTGTGTAGACAGCTCTAATACTGTTAATTAGCTCAAGATTATTGTAATGCTCTTCCAGTTTCCTATTTTCTAATTTCATGTCTACTTTTTAATCAATAACTGAGAGAGTAGTTTTGAAATCTCAAATTAAAATTGTAAATTAGTCTATTTTTTTGGTTTTGATAGTTTTTGCTTTATTTAAGTTTAATTTCTGTTGTAGGTAAATTAATATGTATGATGTGATGTTATACATTCTTAATAAACTTTTCTTTACATTCTTTGCATGTAATTTCATTACAAAATATTCCTCTGGGTTTTTTTAATATTTCTTGGATATTAATGTAACCACTTGAGCTTATGATTATTGTTTTTGTGGCATAAATTTTCTTTTTGTTTCGACCTATTGTGACATCATATTGAAAAAGCATTTCTTTTAGACAAGATATATTTGGGTCTTGGATTTTTTTTGTATCAAGTCTAAAATTCTTGTCCTCTTAATTGTAGTGTTTAGATGATGTATATACAATGTCATTAATAATAGTTGGGTTTAAGCTTACCATTTGTAATTTGTTTTCTATTTGCTCCATCTCATCTTTGTTTCTTTTTTTTCCATTTCTAAGTGTTTTGATTAATTATATTTTTAGTTTGGTCTCCACTTTATTTTTTTAATATTTTACTGATTTTTTTGACAGAGAGAGCACACAAGCAGGGCAGAGTGCAGGCAGAGAGAGCAGAGAGAGCAGCAGAGTGAGAGGGAGAAGCAAGCTCTCCACTGAGCAGGGAGCCCAGAGTGGGGCTTGATCCAGGACCCTGGGATCATGACCTAAGCCAAAGGCAGATGCTTAACTGACTGAGCCACACAGGCACCCCTTGATACCCATTTTAAATTGCTACATAGATATTTCTATTTTATTGCTGCTTTTTCTAGGGTTTATAGAATGAATCTATAACATCATAATAACATGCAAATTATATTATGCCATTTCACATAAGAATTTCACCACAGTATATTGTCATCGCTCCTTCTTTATTATTTTCACATATTTTACTTTAATATATTTTATTAACCTGATGATATAGTTACTAATTGTTGCCATAATCATTTGTCTTTTAAATAAAACTTTGAAAATGAGAAAGAGGTATTTACTCATATATTTCCTTTTCCAGTACTTCTCGTTCTTCTTGTAAATCAAAGTATCCATCTGGCATCATTTCATTCAGCCTGATAAACTTCCTTTACATTTTTTTTAACTCATGTCTGCTGACAAAAATTTTTCTTAGCTCTTATTCAGCTGAAAAGTCTTTATTTTGACTATATCTCTTCTCAATCAGAAGTAGAATTCTCAGTCCACAACTGAAATAGGTGACAAATTTCCACTGGAAACTGAAAAAAAATGACATTTTTACCTAAAATTACAGCTCTCTAAATTTTGCAACTGGGGGTTTGCAGTTCTCCTTTGAAATCAATATTTTGTCTAAATTCTCTATTAATTGGAACAATTTTATCAAGACTAAAATATTGAGCCTTCTACATTAATCATGTTTATTAATATGTACTGCAATGTGTCTGCAGCTACTTTATCTGCATTTGGAACTTCAACATATAATTTAACAGTGGAAGATGTACAACTTTATGAAGACACTAAATCAGACACTTCTTACCCAAAGAGATACATTTCCCAGGGTTTCAGGCTCTGTTTGAAAGGTCTCCATATATTGCTGAGACTTTTTCTTAATTGTGTGAGGGTTTGGCCTTTTCAGCTTCAAAACTTCAGCACATTTGAAAAAACTATATGAACAAACATTATTTTCCTTCATATTTATATTCACTTCAGCACTTACTGCCCCCAATTAAGTAATTCCCACTGTAGCTGGACAAATTCTAGTGTACAAAGTACAGAGTATAAGGAAATTTTCCCAAAAAATGAAAGCAATAAAGACCATAGGATATATCTTATTTGCATATTCTTTATCTTTTAAAGGGAAGGAGATATGCCATGCTCTCCTAGTCACTGGATACTGAATCCCTATGTTCATAATGAAGAGACCATTATCAGGTAGAAAATGACCACCAAGTGTCCTTGGCCTCCAGTGTAATGATATGAAAAGTCTTCATATCATTATGCTGATTTTCAGTACTTCCACACAGCTTTTCCACTTTTCCTCCATCACTCAGAATTCCTCTCATCTATCCATCTTCTTCCTTCCCCTTTTATTTTTTCTGTACTTAATTCCTTGAATTAAGTACTTGAAACTGGAACTGAAATAAGAAAATAAACAAATAACCACAACAAAAGATTTAAAGCAAAGGTGCAGAGCTTTAGTACAATGGCATCCAAAATATTTGCAAATACATTTTTTTTATATTAGGCTAAGTCTTTTTTTATATTTTTTAAATTTTTTTATAAACATATAATGTATTATTAGCCCCAGGGGTACAAGTCTGTGAATCGCCAGGTTTACACACTTCACAGCACTCACCATAGCACACACCCTCCCCAATGTCCATAACCCACCACCCTTTCCCTACCCCCCTGCCCCCAGCAAATCTCAGTTTGTTTTGTGAGATTAAGAGTCTCTTATGATTTGTCTCCCTTCCGATCCCATCTTGTTTCATTTATTCTTTTCCTACCCCCAAACCCCCCATGTTGCATCTCTACTTCCTCATATCAGGGAGATCATATGATAGTTGTCTTTCTCTGACTTATTTCGCTAAGCATAATACCCTCTAGTTCTATCCATGTCATTGCAAATGACAAGATTTCATTTCTTTTGATGGCTGCATAGTATTCCAGTGTGTGTGTGTGTGTGTGTGTGTGTGTGTGTGTGTGTACCACATCTTCTTTATCCATTCATCTGTTGATGTACATCTAGGCTCTTTCCATAGTTTGGCTATTGTGGACATTGCTGCTACAAACATTTGGGTGCATGTGCCCCTTCGGATCACTACATTTATATCTTTAGGGTAAATACCCAATAGTTAGGCTAAGTCTTTTAAAATTACAATGTCTACCCTAGTAGGACACTTGGTGTAAATACACACACACATACACACAACATTTCTAAGGACTAGGATTCCATCATCATGGTATGTACACTCTCTGGACTTTTTGTCCCTCTTTTAACAACTAAAAACTGACAACCATGCATAAACAAAAATACCTCTGTGGGAGTTGTGAAGTCTATTACTATTTGTCAAAGGACCTGGTAGGAGTCTTGTCCACCTATGCATTGGATAGTGGGTAGATGGACCTTGGCATGTGTTGTGGAAGCAGCTGACACTGGCAAACTGGCTCCATCCTTCTTAGCTACAGTGGAGAAAAGATGGACAGTGCTGGCTTGGGCAGACATCCACAGATGAGAGAGACTTTATAGAAGTGCAGCTTTCCTGGGAAGAGAGTCCAGAACTGTGTTAGAGGAAACACACACACACACACACACACACACACACACATTTACACACATTGGAGAGGGTAAGGGGAACTTTGCCAACACTGCTTTACCCCCAAGGGGGCACAGAGTGGGACTGAACTAGCCAGTGGTAGATTATCTATCATAAGGGAAAGGGAGAGTGGTAAGTGAATATTTGGCTTCAGCTATTTGGGATGCTGATAGTAACATATTGAGGTGGGAACTCCATGGCTGGAGGGAGACAGAGGGCATGATAGAGGCAGATATGAATATCAAAGTGCATTAAATGGACATGGTTCCTGGAATGTGTTCAGGAAGCATGCCAATGAGCCACTGGTAGAACCTCACCTGATGATTCCCCCCACTTGGCTCACAGGCACCCCAACACTACAAGTCCTAAACACACACTACCCCATACTCTCAGGAAAGAGTCCTTGTACACACTCATAACTGTGGGAACAAGAGTGAGTTCCATTAGACAGGGGGTGCACTCAACAATCAAGCCAGGGTCTGCAGGGAAGAGAGACACCATCATCTTCTAGAAAACAACAAAAAAGGAATTTTCTAGCTGTAAGAATAAGAGAAAACAAGCAAGCTTAATAATTTGTCCACAAAAGGGAGCAAGAAATGTAGAGCAGGCAAAATAATAAAAGGCTGGAGAAAATGCCAGAAACAACCAGGATCACCAAAAAATATCCCCAACTGAATGACAATTAGTTAAGATCTGCAGAAGTGTCTGCTGGAACATGAAGAAAGAAACATGTGGTTTCCAAAAGATAACCATCCCTTAGTGACAAAACTCTAAGACACAGAATCTGATTTAGCTGATAAAAAATTCACAGTTGTTCTGAAGAAACTTGACAAGCTACAAGAAAACAGTGAAATATATTTCAATGAAATCAAGAAAGTCATACATGAACAAAATGAAAAAATTAATTAAAAAAAAAGAAAGAAATAATAAGGAGAACCAAACAGGGGTGCCTGGGTGGCTCAGTTGTTAAGCCTCTGCCTTCAGCTCATGTCGTGATCTCAGGGTCCCTGCTCAGCATAGAGCCTGCTTCCCCCTCTCTCTCTATGCCTGCCTCCCTGCCTACTTGTGATTTGTCTGTCAAATAAATAAATGAAGTCTTTAAAAAAAGAAGAAAGAAAGAAAGAACCAAACAGAAATTCTAAAGGTGAAGAATCTAGAAATTCCAAATGCAATAATGATCACATACACCATAATAGAACAAATGGAAGATAAAATGAGTGAGCTAGAGGATAGGACTTAGAAATAAACAAGAAGAGGACAAAGAAAATGAATGAAAAAGAGAAAGAATGCCTACATGATCTATGGAACATCATCAAACATTCAAACATTAGAATAATTGGAGTTCCTGAAGGAGAAGGGAGGGAGAAAGTGGTGAAATCCTCTTTAAAGAAATAATAGCTGAGAAAGTCTCCAGCTGGGGGGGAAGAGGGAAGTGAGGTGGGTTTAGACACTCATATTCAAGAAGGTAATAGGAAGGTGTGACATCTTCCTTTCAATGCAAAACAATATTCTCCAAGACATGTAAATGAAACTGTCAAAACTGACAGGCAAAGAGAGAACCCTAAAAGCAGAATGAGAATGAAAGATTGTAATTTACAGTGCAACTCTATTAGTCTAAGAGAAGATTTCTCAGCAGAAACTTCATAAGCCAGGAGAGAGTGAAATGATATAATCAAACTGTTGAAAGAAAAAAATTGCAAGGAAAGGTTGTATCTGGCAGAGTGATCCTTCATATTTGAAGGAAAAATAAAGACTTTCAAGCAAACGCAAACTGAGGGAATTAATCAACACTAGACCTGCCTTGCAAGAAATGGCGAAAGGAGATCTTTGAACTAAAATAAAAAGGTGTTACTTAGTAAAATGAAAAAATACAACACACTGGTAAAGGTAAATATACAGTCAGATTTAGAGAACTCTGATTCTGTAATAGGGTATTATTAACCACTTAACTATAGTGTAAACTTAATGTTTAAATATAGTATAAACATTAAAGGAAAAGAGTATTAAAAATAACTATAGCTAGCATAATTTGTTTAAAAATATACAAAACTAAAAGAAATAAGTTGTGACATCAAAAATATAAAAGAAAAATAAGAGTAAACTTTTTGTATGCAATCAAAAGATAATTTTAGCTAAAAATGGGTTATTTTATTAATAAGATGTTTTACAAAAACCTCATGGTAATCACTAAGAAAAACTGTAGAGTAGATGTACAAAAGGAAAAAAAGGATTATCAGAATTACCACCTTGGAAAATCACCAATTCATAAAGGTAAGAAGTAAAGAAAAAAAGAAACAATAGAACTACAAAACAGCTAGAAAGCAATTAATAATATGACATTAGCTTTTCCTTACATATTAATAATTATTCTAACTACTAAGAGATTAAATTCACTAATTAAAAAGCACATAGGGACACCTGGATGGCTCAGTTGGTTGATCATCTGACCTGGGCTCAGGTCATGATCCCAGGTTCCTGGAATCAAGTCCTGCATCAGCCTCCCTGCTTAGAAGGGAGTCTGCTGAGCTTAATTCTCCTTCTGCCTGCCACTCCCCTAGGTTGTACTTTCTCTCTCTGCCAAATAAATAAATAAAAACTTAAAATAAAAAAAAAAACAGAGTTTCAGGTAGGATGAAAACATAAGACCCATTGTATGCTGATACAAAAGCCTCATTTTAGCTTTAAGAAAATGCATAGGATCAAAGCAGAGAAATGGAATAAAATTTTCCATGCAAGTGGAAACCAAAAGAAAGTAGGAGTAGCTAATAGCTAAACCTATATCAGACAAAATAGGCATTTAGCCAAAATTGGTTAAAAAAAAAAAAAAAGGAGACACAGAAAGTCATTGGATATGGTAAAGTGATTAATTTATTAAGAGGATATAACAATCATAAATACATATGCAGCCAACATCAAAACATTTCAATATACTAAGAAAATGTAAATAGATCTGAAGGGGACAACAGACAATACAATGATAAAAAAGACTTCAGTAACCTTTCAGCAATGGATAGATCATCCAGATGGAAAATCAACACAGAAACATTGGACTTGAACTGTAATTTAGACCTAATAAAACAGTCACTGATAGAACACTGAAACCAAGAGAAATAGAATACAATTTTTTCTCAAGTGCACATGCCACATTTTCTAGGATTTGACTGGCCAGAAAACAAGTCATAGCAAATTTAAGATTGAAATCATACCAATATATTTTCTGATCACAATGGTATGAAACTAGAAATCAGTAACAGGAGGAAAGTTGAAATTCACAAATATATGTAGATTAAACAACAAGCTCCAGAACAATCAATGAGTCAAAGAAATCAAAAGGAAGACTAAGATATATCTTGAAAAATAGATTAGCCAAAATACAATAGCAGACTGCACACAACACATACTGCAGACACCCCTTAAAGCATCAAACCTTCGGCACTACATGATCTCTTTTTCATAAGACCATTAGTTTTCAGGTGCAGGAGACATAAATGGAGTTTCTAACACAAAGAAGAAGGCAGAGACTAGACAAAATGCCAAGACAGAGAAATTTATCCCAAATAAAAGAACAAGATAAGGCCACAGCTAGAAAAAGAGATATAAGTAACATGCCTGATGGAGAATTTGAAGCAATAATCATAAAGATACTCTGGGCTTGAGAAAGGAATAGAAGGCATCAATGAGACCCTTACCACAGAAATAAAAGAGTTAAAAAAGAATCAACCAGAGATGAAAAATACAATAAATGAGATAAGAAAGAGGCTTCATGCAATGAACAGAAGGCTGGAAGAAACAGAAGGAACAAATTAGTGATCTACAAGACAAAATAGTGGAAAATAATGAAGCTGAACTAGAGAGAGAAAGAAGAAATTATGGAACATGAGAAAAGACTTAGGAAAATCAGAAGCTCCATCAAACATGGTAACGTTCATATTATAGGAGTCCCAGAAGAAGAGAGAGAAAAGGGGGCAGAAAATTTGTTTCAAGAAATATTAGCTCAAAACCTTCCTAGTCTGGGTAAAGAAACAGGCATTCATAGCCTTGTACAGAGAACTCCCAACAAAATCAACAAAGGCAGGCAAAGACCAAAGCATATTGTCATTTAATTCACAAAATATAGCAACAAAGAAAAAAATCTTAAAAACATCAAGGCAAAAGAAGTCCCTAACTTAAAAGGAAAGATCACTAGGCTACCTGGAGATTTCTCAACAGAAACTTGGCAAGCCAGAAGAGAGTGGCATAATATATTCAAAGTGCCTAATGGGGGAAAACCTGCAGCCAAGAATACTCTAACCAGCAATGCTACTATTCAGAATAGAAGGAGATAAAGTTTCCCAGAGGAACAAAAACTAAAGGAGTTAATGACCACTAACCCAGCCCTGCAAGAAATATTAAAGGCAACTCTTTGAATGGAAAAGTAAGACCAAAAGTGACAAAGACTAGAAAGGAACAGAGAAAAATTCCAGATACAACAAAACAAGTAATAAAATGGCACTAAATATATATATCTATCAATAATTACTCTGAGGAGTGCCTGGGTTGTGTAGTTGGTTAAGCATCCAACTCTTGGTTTTTGCTCAAGCAGTGATCTCAGGGTCATGAGAATGAGCCTCATATCAGCTCCATGCTTAGGGCAGAGTCTGCTTAGGACTGTCTCCCTGGGGCGCCTGGGTGGCTCAGTGGGTTAAAGCCTCTGCCTTTGGCTCAGGTGATGATCCCAGGGTACTGGGATGGAGCCCCGCTTTGGGCTCTCTGCTGGGCAGGGAGCCTGCTTCCCTTCCTCTCTCTCAGCCTGCCTCTCTGCCTACTTGTGGTCTCTGTCTGTCAAATAAATAAAGATAAGGTCTTTAAAAAAAAAAAAAAAAAGACTCCGTCTCCCTCTCTTTCTGCCCCTGCCCCCACCAAAATAAATAAATAAATCTTTAAAAAATAATAATTACTCTGAATGTAAATGGACTAAACACTCCAATCAAAAGACATAAGGTGTCAGAATGCATAAAAAACAAGACCCATCTAATATGCTGCTTACAAGAGACTCATTTTAGAACTAAGAACATCTACAGATTGAAAGTGTAGAAGTGGAGAAATATTTATCATGCAAATGATAAAGAAAGTTGGGAGAAGTAATACTTGTGCCAGACAAGTAGTTTTTGTTTTTCTTTATTTTTCTTGTATTATGTTTTTCCAGCTTTGGTATCAGGGTAGTATTGGCCTCATGGAATGATTTTTAATGTGTTCATTGAATTCTATTATTTGTAAGATTTTGATAAAGGTTGTCATTAATTTTTTTTCAAGTGTTTGGTGAATTCACCAATGAAACATTGTGATCTTATGTTTTCTATGCTGGGGAATTTTTGACTCCTAATTCAACATTCATTCTTGTTATTGACCTAAAAATATTTCCTATTTCTTGGATTCAAGATTCATGATTCAATCTTGGTAAATTGTGCATTTTTAGGAATTATGTTTGATTTTTTTTTCCCTAAGTGTATGATTTATGTAGTCTGTGGTAATCTGTTGTATTGTTTTCTCCTCCATTTTTCATTTTAATTTTTGAGTCTCCTCTTTTTTTTTTTTAATAAGTTAATATAGTTAAAGCATTACCATTTTTTTGTGTGGGTTTTTTGTTGTTGTTGTTCTCGTGTGTTTTGTTTTTTTTTTAAGAAAAACTGGTTATTACTTTCAATGATATGTTATTGTTTATTCTGGTCTCTATTTATTTCTGATTTTTCTTTGTTATTTTCTTCCTCTACTAAATTATAGCTAAGGTTCTTCTTTTACTAGTTCCTTGTGGTATAATATTAAGTTGCTTAAACTCTTTTCTTAGTATAAGCATTTATACCATAAATTTCCCTCTAACTTCTGCTTTTGCTGCATCCCATAGATTTTAGAATATTGTTTTCTTTTTCTTTTGTTTTGAGACATATTTTGATTTGTAATTTGATTTATTTAGCCCATTTCTTGTGCAACCATATGTTGTTTAATATTTACATGTTAAGTATTTCATATTACACTGTAGATTTTCCAGCTTTATTTTGTTGCCGAGCTTTAGTTTTTACCGTCGTGGTTAGAAATATACTTGGCATGGTTTCAGTCTTCTTAAATTTGTAATTTGTAATTTGTAATTTTTGTTATGTCTCTTTTTATGTGATTTAAACAAGGGATTCTTCTGTACCTGAAAAAAATGTGTATACTATTTTTCATATATATATATGTATATACATATATATATATATTTTAGAACTACATATTCTGAAATATCCTTCAGATAAAAAATGTTCTTGTTAAAAAAAATAATAATAACTTTAACTGAGGATACTTGTTTAAAATAAAGACTATCAGAGGGATGATGGGTGGAGTGATGGGTGAAATAAGTGAAGGTTATTAAGAGTACACTTGTGATGAGCACTGAAGATGACTTATAGAATGGTTGAATCACTATATTACACACCTCGAACTGATATAATACTAAATGTTAACCATGTTGGAATTAAAAGTAAAAACATAATTTTAAAAAATTTTAAAAAAAGAAATATCTTGAAACAAATGAAAATGGAGCACAACATACCAAACACAATGGGATGCTTTAAAAGCAACCCCATGAGGGAATTTTATAGTAATAAATGTCTACACTAAAAGTATGCTAATAAATAACCTCACCTTATACATCAAGGAACTACAAAAAGGATAACAAATTAAGTGCAAAGTTAGCAGAGGGAAGGAAATAATAAGATCAGAGTGGAAATCAATAAAGACAAGGAAAATAATAGAAAAATCACTAAAACTAAGAGCAGACTTTTTGAAAAGATAAACAAAACTGGCAAACATTAGCTAGACTAAGAACAATCAGAAACCTCAACTAAAATAAGAAAGAAGAGGCATTACACCTGATGCCATAGAAATACATAGAACTGGGGTACCAGGGTGACTCAGTCGGTTAAGTGTCTGCATTCAGCTCAGGTCATGATCACAGAGTCCTAGGATCTAGCTCCGCATCAAGCTCTCTGCTCGGTGGGGAGTCTCTTTCTCTCTCCCTCTGTGCCTTCTTTCTTTCTCTCTCTTGCTATCTCATTCTCAAATACATAAATAAAAACCCTTTAAAAATGCATAGAATTATAAAAGACTCCTATGAACAACAGTTCTATATCAACACATTGGATAATCTAAAATAAATGGATAAACTACTAGAGAAGCATATGAGACTTCTAGTACTATGTTGAACAACTGGTGAGATTGAGAATCCCTGTCATCTTCCTGACCTTAGGGAAAAGCTTTCAGGTTTTCTCCGTTGAGAATGATAATCCCTGTGGGCTTTTTGTAGATGGCTTTTCTGATATTGAAGTATATTCCCTCTATCCCTACATGGTGGAGAGTTTTGTTGTTGTTTTTTTTAAGGATTTTATTTGACAGACAGAGATCACAAGTAGGCAGAGAGGCAGGCAGAGAGAGAGGAGGAAGAAAGGCTCTCCCCACTGAGCAGAGAGCCTGATGTGGGGCTCCATCCCAGGACCCTGGGATCATGACCTGAGCTGAAGGCAGAGGCTCCAACCCACAGAGCCACACAGGTGCCCCCACAGTGGAAAGTTTTAATCAACAAAGGATGCTGTAATTTTGTCAAAAGCTTTTTCCGCATCAGTTGAAAGGATCATATGATTCTTGTCCTTTCTTTTATTAATGGGATGTATCACATTGATTGATTTGTGGATGTTGAACCACCCATTTACTCCAGGAAGAAATTCCACTTGGTCCTGGTGAATAATCCTTCTAATTTATTACTGCATCCTATTGGCTAGTATCTTGGTGAGTGCTTTGACATCCATGTTTGTCAAGGATATAATTCTCTGTAATTCTCCTTTTTAATAAGGTCCTTGTCTGGTTTTGGGATCAAGGTAATGCTGACCTCATAGAATGAGTTTGGAAGTTTTCCTTCCATTTCTATTTTTTGAAACAGCTTCAGTATAATAAGTATTATTTATTCTTTATATGTTTGGTAGAATTCCCCTGGGAAGTCATCTGGCCTTGGATTCTTGTTTTTTGGGAGGTTTTTGATTACTGCTTCAAATTACTTGTTGATTATCGGTCAGTTTCAGCTTTGGTAGTTTATAAGTTTCCAGGAATACATCCATTTCTTCCAAATTGCCTAAATTGTTACCATATAGTTGCTCATAATATGTTACTTTTTTTTGTTTTTTTAATAATTTTTTTTATTTTTTATAAACATATAAAGTATTTTTATCCCCAGGGGTACATGTCTGTGAATCACCAGGTTTACACACTTCACAGCACTAACCATAGCACATACACTCCCCAATGTCCATTACCCCACCACCCTTTCTCGACCCTCCTCCCCCCAGCAACCCTTAGTTTGTTTTGTGAGATTAAGAGTCACTTATGGTTTGTCTCCCTCCCAATCCCATCTTGTTTCTTTTCATCTTTTCCTACCCCCCTAAGCCCCCAGGTTGCATCTCCACTTCCACATATCAGGGATATCATATGATAGTTGCCTTTCACTGATTGACTTATTTCACTAAGCATAATACCCTCTAGTTCAATCCACGTCATTGCAAATGGCAAGATTTCATTTCTTTTTATGGCTGCATAGTATTCCATTGTGTATATATACCACATCTTCTTTATCCATTCATCTGTTAATGGACATCTAGGTTCTTTCCATAGTTTGGCTATTGTAGACATTGCTGCTATAAACATTTGGGT
The DNA here is from genome assembly GCA_004024625.1 of Mellivora capensis. Lineage (NCBI taxonomy): Eukaryota > Metazoa > Chordata > Mammalia > Carnivora > Mustelidae > Mellivora > Mellivora capensis. Next base: position 224 of record PISX010010067.1, on the reverse strand, counting down.
GCACGTGCCCCTTCAGATCACTACTTTTGTATCTTTAGGGTAAATACCCAGTAGTGCAATTGCTGGGTCATAAGGTAGTTCTATTTTCAACTTTTTGAGGAACCTCCATGCTGTTTTCCAGAGCGGTTGCACCAGCTTGCATTCCCACCAACAGTGTAGGAGGGTTCCCCTTTCTCCGCATCCTCGCCAGCATCTGTCATTTCCTGACTTGTTAATTTTAGCCA